>JACXGJ010013120.1:0-16795 GCA_016801105.1 Esox niger | reverse complement strand
CACATGGCTTATAGCGTCTGCTGCACACACACACACACACACACACACATAGTTCCCAGCTTACAGTCACAAGCAGAAGGCAGGAACACGACTGGAGGAACGTGAGGAGGACGGGCGGGGGTGAGAGGGAAATGGATCACAGGTTTGTCAATGACATCAAGAAAGTTGACTGCTAGAGCAGAAACAGAATAAAAACTGAGTTGTCACGCTACACAACACACCACCCGTAACCCTTAACCCCTATACCCGTGTTGACATCTGAGTGGATGTGATAGGTAACAACATGGTGATAGGGGCACTTACCATCCCTGACCTACAGCTTACAGCGTCCAACACATCATTAGTCACGCTAAACAACAAACACGTTAGCTTACGCTACACAGTGTCCCACCCCTACCGCCCATCCCTCACACACGCATAGCGGTCTGAGGGGATGTCATGGTAACAACATGGTGATAGGGGCACTGGAGGAGCACAGACACCATCTGTATAGAATCCTGACTGACGAAGGAGACACATTTCTCACACACACACACAGGTTTTCTTGAACAGAGCAGACAACACCAGATACAATCAAGCTAGCTAGGGTGAACGATCATCTCTAGCCAAGTTACAGCATGTCAACCTGGATATCTCTGAACCTCTGTGATCAAGTCAGTAAGCCGGTCACACTGTTAGACAACCAGTCAGTCAGTTATGCAGGTAGTTAAGCTGTTTCAGGAAACACAATACTCCTCTGCATTGGAGTAAATATAGAACATTCCTCGTCGAGCCGACTCAGCCTTTTATTAAACGTGGGAGTTTATACAGAACATGAAGTTCTGCTTTCGAGGGAAGCTTACTTTAGACCTAGAAAAGTCTATGCGTGTGTACGTGTGCATGTATGTGTGGGCGCTTCTGTGAGTTATAGCGCAATATATTTTTCCCAGAGTGTGTATGTGCCCTCTTAGAGGAAGTGACGTAGAGCCTGTCTGTAAACCAAACCAGGATGACGGCAGGTTTCCACCCGATTCTCCATCGATGCGCACAAACACACACACACGCACACACGCGCACACACGCACACACGCACACACGCACACACACACACACACACACACACACACACACACACACACACACACATACTCAAGTTTCCCTGTCTATAAATAGCATACATGTAAACAAGCGGTGCTCCAAGAATAAAATAAATAACTTTTTAGCCCAAACAAAGTGGAGCGGTCAGTATTTAGTTAACGCCGAGACAGAAACCACAGAGCCATATTGCATAGTGCCCCTTTACCTTAAAGCAAAGTCCAGTAGAATTTTTTTTAAAGTTTCTATTCTGTAACCTAACATTCACATCATTTTGTTGAAATATTCTATAATTGTTTATCTGCCAAAGCATAAAATTTGGGAAAAACACCCTAGCTAGAACTTTCTGTTTAGAAGTGTCTTCATCTAACGTGGCCAATTAGTGATCTACTGGCATGAATATGTTTTGTGGCCGATTAAAGCTCACGCCATTCTGCTCATGGGGTAATCTAATACTATTCCAACACAGCTGCTGTTAAACTACAAAATGCTTCAGGAAATGTATTTGTATTTTCAAATGGGGGCTCATTTTTTTGGTTGGTGTTTTTGGTCAAAAAGATGGTCAAATTGTGAGGGATTCAGCTCAATGTGTTTTCTTTTGAGAAATGTTTAAGAAAACATGATAATACAGGTTATTTTGTTCATTTATGTTGTTTTTCCATTCCTTACATTAAAGCCTAGTATAGTAGTACAAGATTTTAAGCAACTTTAAACTTTTTGTTTGACTGCCCTAACTTCATCTAACTGTAATAGAAATCTGAAACAAAAGACAGTTATTTCAACAATATATCATCAACCTTTAATTCACTTCAGAATTCAACTTTGTTGGGAGATGATATATATCTAAGAGGGATGTTTTTAATAAACTATTTCCCCTTCACAACGTTGAGAGCCGGGACATTTGAAAGTAAGCACGGCCCCTCCGCAAAGTTTTGAGCCTAGCAGCACAAACCTACACCCTACCTTAATTTTAATTGTTTATCAGGAATTCTGAGAATTTGGCTAGGTAGCCCACTGAAATATGCATTTCACAATCTGACAGAATGGCAGACTACAACTAGCGGCTTTACATTAGAGATTAGTAGTCATTAATCATTATGAATAAAGGGTCAGTTGGGTACCAAATGAGCCATCTATTTCAGGTGAACCATAAAAGCAAGCTCACCAAAAAGACTAGGAATGCCCATCCCAGCAGAGTGGAGAAAACCAACAATTGAAACTTTTACACAATCAGAATATCAGCCAGTGTAAGACAGTCAAGACAATGACTAACATTTCACAGCCATATGAATGTTCTCAATAAAGGAGGGAACATCAATAGCTGTCATCAGTGATACTGTACCTGTTCAGTGTGTGTTTATTTCGGAAGAAGCACATACACAGAGACCAACTTTCCGTAGGGCATTTCAGGCAAATGCCAGATGGGCTAGTCCACCTCTAGAAGGCCCATTGAGTTTATCTAAATTGGGGTATTTGTGCAGAGTCGTCAATATTTGGCCGATGACGTGGACATTACGGGAAGTAAAGACTGGGGGTTTTGAAATTGACGGGGGGAGGGGGTTTATCCCCAGACCAGAGACAGACAGACTGACAGACAAGCAGTCCAGCAGGCTAGACAGTATGTGTAAGTGAGTATTTTGAGTCTGGAGAGAGAAACACAGACAGTGGCTCTTGGGGTGGCAATGCCCTTGTATATCTTGGCAGGACAACCTACATGCCAGTGTTAGTGGGAAGGGTTAGGATAGAGGGTTTGGGCTGATGGTTGCTGGGTGCTGGGCAGGGGGCAGTGTGAGGGCAGTGTGAGGGCAGGGTGAGGGCAGTGTGAGGGCAGTGTGAGGGCAGGGTGAGGGCAGGGTGAGGGCAGTGTGAGGGCAGGGTGAGGGCAGGGTGAGGGCAGTGTGAGGGCAGTGTGAGGGCAGGGTGAGGGCAGTGTGAGGGCAGGGTGAGGGCAGGGTGAGGGCAGGGTGAGGAGGTACGTATCCATGGCCGAGTCTCAGAGTGGTGGATATCCAGATATAGACCCTCGACTTCAACATGGCACAAAGAAGACTAGAAAAAACATTCTCCTAAAAGCATCAGGTTCATCTGTCACTCCTTCAGAAGGAGAATTCCCAGTGAAGGACAGGACTTAGATGGTGTCCTGGGGCCCTACCAGACAGGTCAGTAGATGCTGTACCATCCCCTTATTTTCACCCCGCTCTCCATGGCCACATGACCCACTATAAATACTTCAAGGCTGGAATGGGGGGGGTTCTGATTATCTCTTCTGTACCCACTAGCAGACAAAGATTTTCTGTGTTGGAGATATAAAAGGATGGAGGATGCAGCTCTAATAGACTAAGTTGTCTAATCACAGTAGCAGATAACACTGCAGTTGCTTAGGGTGAAATCCAGTCAAATATTGACTTACTTTTGACACTGAGGAGTAAGGTCAATTTGGGGCAACTCAGTAAATCCTCCACAATTTGTTTTTTATATTTTGTCCTGGCTTGTTTGGGTTGTGAATTCCTCATGACTGGCCTATGGTGAAGATCAAAGAGTGAGAGGCCAACAGGGTTTGCTGGTATTCTACTTCATTAATCTTAAGCCAATCAGCACAACTGATCAAGTGAAAGTACATTTGCAGTGAGAAAATAGGACTGTGACTTCAAGCAATGTGTACCTACATAAAGCTGAGATGTGGCAGCTAAGTAAGACTAGTCTTTAGTTTATAATCCACCTGAGCGACCTGAGCTGACTAGAAGCTTATCTTCCAGAGGACAGGAGCCAAGAATCAGGTCGTGTGTGTTAGTGCTGGGTTGTAACAAAAGAGCACACACCGAAGCTACAAGCTGGGCAGGGTTGGGAACCACTGTTCTGACTGATGTAGTTGGCTACTGATACACCATTATACCTGTGATCTTGCTCATAGTAATTATAGGAATAAGCCTCATCATAAATATGAACATAGTTAAGGCATCAATGGCCCCTGTAAAAATGTTAAGGCAGTGTGGCCTTCACCAGTGATGGAACTTCGAAAAAGGATGGATGAAGAATTCTAAATAACATGTGGTGAGCCCAAGAAATCCTATCGAATAAGTTAATACAATTAAATAAAGAGGATCTAAAGCATAGCCTACAATTTACATGTATCACTATAAGCCGTTTTTACTATGCTTCCCATTCTCAAAAACGCACAAAAATGTACGATCGAGTTTTCAATAAAAACACAGGACAAAATATGTCAACAGCCAGAGTGGCAATAATATGCGTAAACTTTCTAAACGAAAATAATACCGAAGACACTTACTTTACTCCTCATGAGACAGATCTGTGCGATTCTGCGGGCGTTTTCACGAGTCCTGTCCGGTTGACAGCCGCGTAACAGCGGAAAAGTCCTCTCGCGTAGAAAGAGACCCGTTAGAAAAAATGAATTCACTTTAAATCCAGAACGGAAATAGCCTACTATTCCCCATAGGAATACATCGACCGAACAGGCAACTGTCAACAAAAAACTATCTTCTCTGCTCAAGATTTGGAAGGAAGGGGAATCCGCCGGTGAGCGAAAGTAGGGGGAGTAACGGTGGATTATGAAACTGGATTACCCCGCTAACGTTTGTTTCCCGTCCGTTATGTGGTACTCCTCAACCTCACTCACCCACTCTCTCTCTCTCTCTCCGGTTCTTCACTCCCACAAACACGCAATCCCTGAACAAGTTTCTCTGATGAGTGCGCACACGCGCATAAATCGCGTGCGAGCACACACACACACACACACACACACACCACCACCACACACGTACACAAAACACTACTTCTGTCTGTTTGTCTGTTGCAAGTGTGACCAGTCAACACTTGTGCCAAAGACATAAACCACCTAAGTTACAGAAGAATGGGCAAACGTTTTCATTCTGGTTTATGAAAACCTTAAACTCTTACCAGTAAATCACTTGCACATGTCCCTCTGTTCCGTCAAAGCTTCAGTCCTTCTGCACGCATTGCAGTCAATGATTCTCTCTCCTTCTGCTTTTATCTCAAGCTTTCTCTTGGTCGCAGTCTCCGTCAGTCTTTCTGTAAGTTTGTCTGTGAACCTGTGTCTGAGCATTTCATCAAGGCGGTCTCTAATCCTAAAGGCACCTGATCCACAGGTTTATAGAGCACCTGGCAGAGACAGGAGAGGGATATGATGGGTCAGGAGCTGGTGTTAGGATCATAGATTAAGACATCGTTTCCACACATACCTACCCACTCGCACAGTGAAATCACCCAGAAATACACCTGCATTTTGTTTTGAGACATACATTGTCATGAGTAACGTCTCACTGTCCTGGAGTAGATAGGGTAGACGTTGGTCTGTAGCTCCCTGGTGCCTTACAGTGGAAGCGCTTGGAATTGCACCTGTTTACCAGTACTGGACAGTATTAGATGTGTTGATGGACTATCCAAATGTTCTAGCACTCATCAATTCTCTCTGCTCTAAACTGCTGGGCATGTCATGCACTACACACACGCGCGCGCACACACACACACACACACACACACAAACACACACATATGCACACACACACACACACAAACGTATATATACTGTACACAAAACAAATAGACTGTCTCTGGGTAGTGTTTTAACTGCTGATGTGACCCTGGTTTGTCTGGAGTCTAGTTTGGTCTCAAGATGTCCAGTGGAGTACCCAGAACGTAACATGCATAATGGATGAACCTAAAAGACAGAAACAAGGTTCCTTTTTTATGCTACCCGATACTGTTTCAGTGACGGACCAGCACAATGGAAAAACTGTTATACAGTCTGGGATAATACACCCCGGAAACAAAAGATGTTACTGGATTCTGACCTGACAAGCTGGCTAACAATGTTCCCTGTCACTCTCAGTAGCATTTGAACTCCAAAAAAAGATGTAATCTCAGGCTTAGTATTATATGAGATATGCACCACAGGATCCATGATTTTAGCTTGTCTTCCTCATCCCTTCCCTCTTAGGCACATACTCTCTCTCTATTACTCACATACTGTACACACACGTGTTTATAGGTGATGTAGTCCTCTTTGACACAGCTGCTCCTCACACACTCTAGCATGCCTTCAAACTACAGTAACACATACACACAAACACACACACACACACACACACCCATTAGAACACAAAACAGGACTGGTGATGTTTCCACATGCCAGTGGGGATTATACTTTTTTTTACTGTTCCTTTGTCCTAATGTTTTGGTGAAAATGACATGCCAGTAAAGGGAATTGTCATTTGATTTGTTGGTCGATGGGGTGAAATCAAGCACATGAATCCTCCTCACTGGGATATTGTCACGCAAGTGTTAGGTCACATTGCAAATATTTTATTTGATATACATTTTTTAAATATGAAATATCAAATGAAATATTGTACAAGATCACTGTATATAAGTCCATTGAAGTTTTTTCTGTACATGTGAAGGCCTATGATTTGTATCGACGCACAATTGCTGAAAAGGCGAGTTCAGTAACCGCCGTGCTCCTTCACTGTTACTGTGACAGATTCATCCGGCGATCCGCATCCATCACCCGAAGGCCGTGCTGTCTTTCATCTGTCACTCAATAAACATTTATCAAGTGGGATCGCTGGCTCGGGGTTCCATTATTACACAAAGCAAGAGGCTCACAGTACAATCACATCTGTTGCACCCACACAAGTACGCTCACACAGAGGCATACGCGTACACACCCTTTGTTTGTTTGTGGCATGCATCAGACACAGCTGTGCTTGGTTCTGTGTGTATGGCATCGTCGGGCAGAACCACCAGAGCTATTTAAAGCCCAGATACGTGGTACTGCTGTGATAGCCAGTCAGACAGTAGTTAACAGTAGCTATGGAATTGTTGCAATGCGACTGTATACAGTAGTTAGGCAGCTAGAATCTCACCACAAACCCTGCCTGTCAGGGATGTGACATGACAAACCAACACGGCCAAGAGACGGCAATGGCGCAACAGACCACAAGCTAAGGCTACACTTAAGGCGGAAGGTTTATGCTAAATAAACACAGAGAAATTAATGGTGTACATTTAACTCGGAAAGTGCAAATTGTACGCTATTTTCAGTGAGTGTGTAAGTACAATTGTAGGCCTACTGGTGGCGAAATGGCTGCTATTTTTCTTTGTTCCCAATTTTATTTTCGAAGTTTTCAAATGATCTTGATTCTGGTGTGTGCATATCACTACCTTTGGGCAATTCAGTACACAATGTAACCTTTCATTTAGAATAAAATACAACTCACTTTTCTTGGTGCTGATTAACATTTTTGTTTTAATAATGAACACCAATAGTGTAAATCTTTTTCGAGTTGCTTTTTGACACTTTGTGGTCTATATCATTATTTGCACATTTCCAAGGGTGGCTTTTGTTTTCTCCCAAATTATGGAGTTCAACCAGTTTTTAAAACTCACAACCTACATTCAGAGAGAACAGTCAGGGTTAAGACAGTTAATGATGAAGATTACTGAAACCATTAAATTCTCAACTTTATAATAAAAATAATCTGCAGCCATATAGCACTCCTTTCACTCGTAAAATATTGTATGTTTTTACACTGCATGCTGTATGACTGTCATCAAATCCAAAACAACCTTTCATTTGAGCAAAATACATAAAATCTACTCATATTAATTAATAGCAGTGCAATACAGAAACACTGTAAGGATGACTTATCTGAAAAGTAGTTACTGTAAAGAAAACCTAAACAATTTATTAGAATCAGGTTTCTCTGGACACAAAATGTGAAGCTATCCTTACAAGTTGGTGGGGGGTTAACTGGTGTCTGTACTCACCCATTCTTTTATGCTGTATATAACTGGATATGATCATTTACTAATACAGTACCTGCAATAGAACATGTGGTATAGCTGCCAGAATGTTCTGTTAGGTTCTGTTACTTCAATGTTCTGTTATGGTGTTTTGGCTGCTATAACATTTGTTTTAAAGTGTATTGGAGGATTTGGGCCTACAATACCTCCTTTGTTCACTAACAGAGATGCTAATGTTGCTGTGGAGAAGTCACTAAATAAAAATGCATCATTTTGGTAACTGTCTCTTATGATCAATGGGGGAATTTTTGGCAATAAATTCAAAATATATTTAAATGTTGGTGTAATGCCGCTTTAAATGTTAGACATTTAAATGCTTTGTAGTGCCAATGTGGATTATACTCTGGAAGAAAGCTGCGTAATGTAGTATATGAGCAAAATGTTTATTTTCACATAATCAATATAATTTAAATGAATAATAGCTTTTTGATAAGAACCACATTTACAGTATATTTGATTGTAGTATGATTGTTGCATTTTCCAAGGGATTCTTATACTGGAACAAACATCTCATAGTCCACAGGAATACATCATTAGATTTGTTTAAAAAAAATGATGTTATCATTGTTCAGCGTCATTTTGATAAATCATTCTGTTTACATTCAACACAGATATTTAGAATAATTCAACCTAAACAAAATGTACTTGCAGTAGAGCAGGACGAGAAATCTTATCATAAATGCAATCATACACAGGGTTTTACCTTCTACAGCTGGGCAAGGCACATTTTCTTCGAGTATCTTAGACACAGAATTAAGTTTTTGCTAGGCACAACGCTGAGCTACTTTGTTAATTGATCAGTTTAGTGCCTGCCTAAATTCAACAAACTCGCTCTTCCAGATGGGTTGAATTAAATAAAACCAAGTTCTGTAGCCAGCTTTGCCAACCCAGGGCTTCCTGCTCCATACAGTAGTGTGAAGCAATAATCTGGTTAACACCTACGCTGAGGTTCTTACACTATCAGTCTAGATGGATGTGTCTTTCTAGAACGACGTGTATAATTGGTTGGAGGCAGACATTTTTTGGCCGAAAATAAATGAGAAATATGATTGTTTTAAAGGCATTGTTTTAAAGTAATTTAATTTATATTTTTTTAAGTAGTCACTTGATTACACTTAGACAGTTTATGTATCTAATGGGAATACTGGAGAGACAATTACCTAGATTTACTGTTAGCTCAATTGCTAATGATTTCACAGTGTGTGTTTTTTTCTACCAAACAGCCCACGGACCGCCTGTTGCTCACCTCTGCACTTCTGAGGGTTAATTGTACTTTTATGGAAGCAACTACACTCCTGAATCAACACTAGAATTGTTCCACCAAAAACAACACTGGTCATTTTGCCGTGCTGTCAACCTACTGTACTATCCAAAGTAGGCTATCATAATGGTTATAACGGAAAGGTCACTTTCATAACAAGATGTATGTGTCCAAGGTCATTAGGAATGAATCTAGTGCCAACCTAGGAACATAAGTCAAATGTATCAAGAGAGTATAGGTCAGAAAGGTATATGTTGGGGGTGAAAGGAGTTGAGAGACAGAGCAATTGAATGTTTAGCTATGCAGCTTGACCCACACGTAGCAATTAAATGTTGTAGCTTTCCCAACGGGAGCAAACAAATACAACATCCAGCATTCAGTGACATTGTTTTTCCTTGCCAGGGTCCAAATGTTACTTTATGTCTCTCGTCCTGATTAACTCATGCAGCTGTGGTGGTGAGTCTTTCTGGTTGGGCCAGTTCCTGTTCAGCTGATGGATCGATACTTGTAGCTTAACTAAATCTTTAGCAAAAACATGAAGACATTTCTGTTTCATGGTTTTTAGACTGTGATGCACTGTACGCTGGATATTAGCAGTGCACTGTAATGCTGTGCTCATAGAGACAAGCCCACACGCTCTGAATGCTTTCATACCTACAAACCTGTTTGACAATGTGTAAGAAACGTCCTTCACACACACACACACACACACACACACACACACCACTCGACACACTCACCAGTGTTGCTCGTATTATCTTCCACAGAAAGGTTCCCTACAGCTCCAGCTGAGGGTCAGACCACTCTATCCTTTTTCTCGGAAAAGAAGGGATTCTACACAACAGATGCGTAAATGAAGAGTAAAAGAAGGTATAAAGCCAGACCAGCTGGCTTAGAGGAGAGAACCCAGAGAGCTGGGCGACTGGGTATGGCTCAGAGCTAACTGCACACTGTGGAGAGAGACATAACCAACATTCGGCAGACCCCTCGGACAAACAATCTCACACACACACAGACACACACACACACCCCGTGACCTCCCCAGTGTATACTGGTTGGGTGCGTCTGGCAGAGGTCTAGTCACCTGTCTCTGTCACTCTGAGTATATTTAGCTGTTAGGTGTCGCTGACACTGCCTCTGTGTGTGTTTGTGTGTGTGTGTGTGTGTGTGTGTGTGTGTGTGTGTGTGTGTGTGTGTGTGTGTGTGTGTGTGTGTGTGTATGTGTGTGTGTGTGTGTGTGTGTGTGTGTGTCGTTGATACTAAGGACTTCGTAGGCCCTGGCAAAAAAGCCCAGGATTACTGGTCTGAAGGCCTGTGGCTCTTCACATTACAGAGATAGAGAGACAGAGAGGGAGGCGTAGAAAGGGAGAGATGGAGTGTGAATGAAAGAGAAGATAGATCTAACCAATGAAAACTGCCCAGATTTCAACGTACCAAGCATCTGCTTAGCTGAGGATTAGCTTGCACCTGTCCTCTTCTCACAGATCATTGGATGAAGTGGAGACCTAGACTATTGAGAGATAACTACACATTTTCTATTGGGTATCTGTTGGATAGTGTGGATTTTTTCTTTGAAGTTCATATAAAACGTTTTTTTATTGTGTGTTCTACTCAATCAACTATTAAACTATCCGTTGTGTTGTGACTGTCTTTCTATTACGAATAACGCCAGGTCCACACAGTTGTCTGGGAGCTCACGTTTTAGATTAATTCTCTGTAATCTCTATTTTTACCTCCCGCCTCTAGCTTCCATACTTCTATACTTCCGGGTTCTGCAGTACTTCAAATTAAAAGTCTTGCAGCTGGCAGTGGTGCTAAACATTACATTTTGTATGTTTTATTGTAAGAGTAAGAGTTGAATACCGCATACGTGTGAAAATTGTAACAAAGCTAACATATCTTTATGATGTACATGTTTTTAAATATGTTATGAATCAAAAATGTGCAGTATGTTTCAGATTCCAAATAATCATATTTGCCTTCCAAAGAATAATCTAACTAGAACTCCTAGCTTTAAAAATAATGTTTGTTTTCCAAAATGATTAATTCTAGGACCCTGTTCATCTACAATAAACTCTTTGTAGTACAGTACAGCATGAGCTTACATAACTGCTTCTTAACTGATGAGAAGTTATACCTTCAAATGTTTATAGGCATCTCGATACTGTTGACTTTACTTGGCCACTACATGCTGACATTTTTACCACACAGACACAAGGAATTAAATGTATGTTGTACAGTTCATATACAGTGCAGTCTTGATATGGTAAATGGCTGGTTTGAACATAATGGTAAGCAGTTTACTATCAGTCCGAGTTCATATTAGGTTTAGTTTGTTGTCAGGACCATCTCTTGCCTTCGGTGGTTTAAGGGCCCGGTTGCTTTGTGAAATTATATTAGTGACCTGCACATAACAGAAACATTTATGTTTGTTTTTTTCAAATCTACACCGTTTGACAAAAAGGTTTTAATGATTTTTTTCCCTGTATTTATACACATTTGCAATTTTATGACATTTTATGTGTTCTGTTCATTTTGCAAAAGATGAAAAAAACTGTATGAAACATTTTGCCGTTAAAAATCTAATTTCCTGTGATTCAGAAATTTTTGCATGATGACATTGCTTCCTGTCAGTAGGGTGGTTTTCTAATGGTCAGGGGCCCTCTGGTGGCAGAGGGCCCTGGACAACAAGCTTGCCCTGTGTGCGATGTTGTGTGTTCGTGTTAGTGTGCACAGGTGTGTTCACATATTAGACTGCCCTAACAGACACACACTGCCCACTGGTTTCCTAGACCCCCACCCAAAATAAAGTGAGAGAAGAGGAGAGGGATTTCTGAGGACAGTGTTTGGGTTATATTGTGGTAGGGCAAAAGGGGGTAATGGGTTGAGCTCTCTCCTCCAGTAATAATATTTTCTGAAGCTCTCTGTAAAACATCTGGTTTTCTCCAGACAAGGCCTATTGCTACTCACCCTGATTGTTTGTCTTTCAACCACACACCTCCTACCTACTGTACCTAAATACACAGTGCACTGACAGACACATAAACTTGTATGAACAGAAGAACTTGTGTTCCTTTGTTCGCTTCTCCATCTCCTCAGTTGCTTTTGGCTGGCGACCTGTTTCCCATAGAGTCGCTGGTTCAAGACCCGTTTTAGCTGTTCCCTCTATATTACTCACTGCTTCTTCACAGAACTGCACTTCTTGTTCTTTTTCAATACAAAACCCAAGCAGAATGTGGCTCCTCAATGGTCTGTGTTAGGTTTTCATAATGAATGAAGCTTTACTAAACATACAGTATAGTAAGGCTTACTGGCAGAGTCCCTTTCTTTCTCCTCTCCTGTGGAGGGCACAACCAACAGCCACAAAGAGCAGTATTACTCGAAACGGAGTCATTTGTAAAGACAGTCACAGCTGGAATAAGTTTGGACAAGCTGGAACAGTTATATCAGAATAACCATAGATTTAATTCACTGGAGCTGGTCTGGTGGAGGAGTAATAAGCTAAGTTTGAGCTAGTGTGATGAGTTAGATTGTCAATGAAATGTATTTTAAAAAGCCCTTCTTACATCAGCAGTTGTTACAAAGTGCATTTACAAAACACCGGCCTTAAACCCAAAGGAGCAAACAACAGTAGTGTTACATTTCAGTGGCTAGGAAAAATTTAGGAAGAAACCTAGAGAGAAACAAGGCTCAGAGGGATGACTAGTCCTCTTCGGGATGTGCCGGGTGAACATGTTAAGAGTCCAAATTGTAATAATTTTGAAATGCATGTGGGCTGAGTCCAGAATCAATTTAAACCTAGTCCAGATCGGAAGCATGACCAAATGGACAAGAACAGGGACAAAGGAGGGGTGGGCGGGGGGGGGACAGCAGAGTGGCAGCTGAAATCGTCAGGAATCGACTTGATCTGCAACACAACCAAGTGGACTTCGGACAGGGACAGCAACGAGATTGTACTGCACGGTAGGGTTGGCCTGGGATTTAGCAGAAAACCCTATGCTGTGTGTTTGGGTTGGGCTGGGACTGAGGCTTCGGTACAAAGATGAGATGATGTGGGGTTGGGCTGTGGCTCCACTCCCCAGAGGATAGGGTTACTGTGAAAGCCATGAGCGTGTGGAAACTAATCCACCCTCACCGAGCTGCCTGGCATAGCTCGCAGTCCATGCTACGTCTGTGTGTTCCACCAGCTGTTCACATCTCTTCCAGTCAATGGTGTTCAGAAATGAGCTTGAAAAACCTCGTACTCCCATGAACAGCTCGATTCATACTACCAAGAGGACACACAGACACTCAGGGGGCATCTCAACAATGAGAGGGCACCTTTGAAGTGTTGTTAGGTCTACCCAGGGAGAGGGCTGGGTCAGTCATAACAGACTGGAACAACAGCCACCAGGGACACAACAGGTGGACGCACGGCAACATGCTGTGGCTACAAAGGCAACTTCCAGGGCAATGATTAAAAAGCCAATTCCTGGAATAAAACACACTTTCCATGGTGATTCCAGGGGTTTTAACTGTCAGAATGCACTTCCCAGTTTTGAGTCAGCTAAATTCTGGTCATTCTGAACTCTGCGAATTGGTATTAGGGGTATCCCCCCGTGGGATGCCCTCCTGCCAGGTGGACATTGAGGTGATTCCTGAGGGGTCCGGTCAGGGGTCATGGTTCTCACCTGGGCATTCTTGTCATGGTGAATTAAATCAGATCAAAGTTTATTTATAGAGCACCTTTTTTCACATTGAAAGAATTTCAAGTTAATAAATACAATTCTAAATCAATCAGATAGAGTCAGTCAGTAAGTGTCAGATGAACACCAAAGTAAGAAGGTACTTTAAACTGTACTCCTTAGAGACAAATGCAATAGAAATAAATCCATGCAATAAATTACAGATATTTAAACACATAAAACACAGATAAACTGTTTCTTCAAACTTATGGGCTCTTATCTTTTGAACAATTAAACATATCAGACATGTTTAGGTGCAAGGCCACAAATTGCATTAAATAGGAAATATGCAATTCAAATAAGTGCTTTGATTCTGGTCTTTGTTAAAACATGCTGGAGCATTTGCAGTAATTTGAATTTTTGGGGGCAAGTAGAGCATCGTATAATATACAGCTAGAACATTTGTCTTGGCCTGGCTTAGAAATGTGCACATGTTATTAGATTATGTAAAAATGACAGAATGAATAAACAAATGTATAATTGGTGCATCTGTCACTCTGTCACCTAAAGCCTAGCGGAAGGGGAATTCCACCAGACATTCCCACTGACCCATCAGCCTTGGGAGGCTACGGGTCAAGCTGTCTGACCTGTCACAGCCTCGGTGGAGTCACTAGTAAACGGAAACATCCGGGTCTCAGGGACAGTCGGTTCAACTAATATTCTTTCTTTCTTTTTATTTGTGCCTAGTTTTTCCCCGGAATTTGGTAATATCCAATTCGTGATTGACACCCTGCTGAACTGTGACAACTCCTAGTAGACTCGGGACATGATGACATAATCCTTATCATGCAAACAGGAATTCCAGATGGGAATCCACACATGCCAGAAGGGATCCCCTATTTGCTCTGCTTCAATTAACTGCACCAAGCCATCACAATGGAAGGCAGACAGATTCAATGCCTGAACCCCAAAATCCAGATGGCGCTGGTCAATTGTTACATTGAGAACCCTGGGCTAATCCACGAGCAGGATTTGAACCTTGGGCTTACAACTAATCTTCAGTTTCAACCTGAAATCTGGATGCAGGAACTCTGATCAGACATTACTTTTATGCCAACAAAACCAAGTAAAACCTGCCCTGGCCTTGGATATAGTGAAGTGGAGGGACCGAAAACAGTGTCTAGGGGTCAGTGGTTAAATGCTGTCACATGGCAGCATAGCCAACCTAATGACAGACAGGTGTCGAACTCTGACCTTGGTCACAATGGAAACAAGGTTTGAACCCCTAAAGGGACAAGGGTATAACTTCTCGCCAGGAAAACACAGAGGGCAGTTGTTCGGCTAAATAAATGTCTTTTTTTTTTTAGTTCTATTGAAGAGTAAAACTTTCTTTCTGCCTCCCTAAAATAAATTGCCTCAGTAATTGGGTAATTTGTGGTGACAATTTAAAAGAGAACAATGTGTTATTGTGCTGCAGAGTGGAGAATACGGTCTATCACCTACTTTACATATGTGGCAATGGCCTAATAACTAAAGGCTTTCACAATCTACAGGGTGCAATGGGACATGTTGGCTAGGGGGAATTTGTGGACTGTCTCTCTATTTTCATCCTCTAAACCTCATCTGTAACCTCATGTTTTATTGCCATAAAAGTATTAGTTATAGATCTCTCAGGAGCAGTCTGCATGTGGGCTCTGATCCATTATTAGTAATTTAATAGACACTATTTAATTTCCTGAGCAACTTCCACCGAGTGCATTTAACTAAAGACAGTAAAATCATTACCTAACCCAAGCCTTGGGATTGGTCCATTCCACCCGTTAATACAAGTACCTGCCAGTCTCTGGGTAAAGTAGAAGAACAATATTATGTATATTTAGAGTTCTCATCAACTTAGTGTGTTACAAGCAGGACAAAGGAGTGGAGATGGGGGAAGGTTGTAGGGAGAGTGGGATGGGCGTTAAATGCCCTCCAGCACTGGCAAATGCTCAGCTGTTGGTTAAGGGCAAACTGTCCAGCCAGAGTCACTCAGCAGCAAAGACACACATACATTCACATACAACACTCCAGAAATAAACTTCGCCAGTAACTCCCCAGTTACAGCCTCTCCATCTCCCCCCTGTGGGCTACACACACACACACATACACACACATGCACACACGGGCCTCAGAAACCTCAAACCCTCCAATTACAGGGAGGAAACTCTCCCAATCCTCCACCCTGTCATCATCTGATTGGCCGGGGTCATTACCTAAGCAAACTGGATGATCCAACCCAAACCAGAAGATCCAAACTCTCCTAAACCATCTGAGACTATCTACTAACTGTGGGACTGAAACCAAAAGTCAATCATAGCTAACTCTTCATCTAAATCAGCTTGCTTTGGGTTTTGGCTGAAACCAAAATTAGAGGGAGCAATGTGGTGTCAGGCTGAGTTGATTTGATCTCTCATTATCATGTGTTTATTGAGAAGGCTTCACTATGGGTGTATTCATTCAGCCAGAGAACATTGAAGTTGTGAAATGTTTTGCCAAACTGAAGCAAACTGAATGAAACAACGAGGGACCTATCTGAATTTGTTCAAGTTCCAACTAAAACATTTCGTTTTGTACAATGAATACACCTTATGTATCATTTCAGTCTAGTAGCATAAAAAAGATGTTGCCAAGTTTATGTAAATTCTGGACAGTCAAATGAGTGGACAGGCAGTAGGGTATTGTGGATTGAGATGATGGATGAGGGATTAAGCCACTGTCTCCAAACATAGTTCTAATCTGTAGGAAAAAATGGAATTGCTTGATTATAAGCCTTTCCCAAGACTTTCCCAAAACATAACTAGTCAGAATTAACACATAACCCTAACACCTACCATACATTTATGCCATTTATTCATGTTTGCAATTTCTTAACATAAGGTTGTTTTGGAGATTTTGATGCGATTCCTAGGAT
>JACXGJ010013119.1:0-16792 GCA_016801105.1 Esox niger | reverse complement strand
AACGCACTCCTCCGCACCCTTGTAGTCGAACGCCCTCCTCCGCACCCTTGTAGTCGAACGCCCTCCTCCGCACCCTTGTAGTCGAACGCCCTCCTCCGCACCCTTGTAGTCGAACGCACTCCTCCGCACCCTTGTAGTCGAACGCACTCCTCTACACCCTTGTAGTCGAACGCACTCCTCTATACTTTTGTTATTCGAACGTACTCCTGTTCACTTTGATAGTAGAACACACTCATATACGCCTTAACAGTAAAACGCACGGCAATAGTCTGACTGTGGTCTCTTTCTCTCCTTTCTTTTTTGTGTATGTATTTATCTTCTGTCTGTCTGTGTCTGTGTGCCTGTCTGTCTCTCTGTGTCTGCGTGCCTGTCTGTCTGTGTTTGCGTGCCTCTCTGTCTGTCTGTGTCTGCGTGCCTGTCTGTCTTTGTGTGTGTGTATGTATGCACACGTGTGACCAGTTCTCTTAGCCAGGGCAGTGCCAATGCAGCGGTGCTAGACGTCACCCAGGCGGGTGGCCACAAGAAGCGTGTGAGGCGGAGCTCCTTCCTGAATGCCAAGAAGCTGTACGAGGACGCCCAGATGGCCCGCAAGGTCAAGCAGTACCTGTCCCATCTCAGCCTGGAGACCAACGAGGAGGCGCTGCAGATCCTCTCGCTGCAGTGTGAGCCCTCCATCAACACACGTGAGTGCTCTACCACGCACGCACGCACACACACACACACACACACCTAGGTCTCAGGATCCAACAACACACTCCAGGCTAGGCTGATACGCTAAATAAACGTTGTGAACGCACACAGAAACAAACCGACGCTGACACAGTCTTTACTGCAGTGCAAGTCGTCCATCAGTGGCGTGCTGCACACGTGCCGGCTGTTTTTCGCTCCACAGCGACGCTCCGGTTTCCTCACTGCTAGCGTTGACTGTTAAAGAGCCACACTCTCCTTCAACCCTTATATCAGTGCCAAAGAATGCCAGTGGCGGTAAGAGGCCAGACACGTCTCCCGTGGTGTCCAGGGCTGCCAGCCAGCAGAGAGGCCAGCTGCAGAAGGGTAACCAGGCCCTACAGGTGCCCGCTGTTGCCCTCTACCCCTCCCGCAAGAAAGTGCCAGTTAAAGACCTGCCACCATTTGGTAAGAATCAGCACAATTACAGGAGCTGTAGATATATAGATATATCGATAGATACACGTTATATGATTTTTACCTTTGTGGTGCAAAGAAATGTCTATTCCAGACAGACATAATTTCAGTTAAAACATACCTGACCAGATGTTATTACTAGTGTGTTAAGCTAGGCTGACCAGCTTAAGCGGATTCCTGAACTTCCCTCCAGAAATTAAACTGTGTCAATGGATATGTATACTTAGGTCTTGTCTGAGCCTAGCACACTCAACCTTGCTCAAGTTGGTGTCTATCCTTGTCTAAAACTGAGTTTACCATTGAGGGTTAAGTTTAGTTAAGAGGAAATCTGTATGGCTACTTCTCAGTTTACTGTGATTTGAGCACCACCTAGTGGCCACTTGGTCACGTGCCGATTTAAAAACTTGGCAGACAAATATTGGCTTTGGCTTACAGTTTTGAACCCCTCCATTTGACATTCACGCCACAATGCTAATGTTGGCTAATCCTTTTGTTTTGAAGGCACAAGTTCCCCTCAGTCACTGAAGAAGATCTTGTCACTGTCGGAGGAGGCCAGTGAGCGTCACAAGCGTCAGACGGAGGACAGTGTGTCCAACGCCTCCTCGCAGCTTAGCTCCCCGCCCACCTCCCCCCACAGCTCGCCCAAGAAGGGTAAGAAGCTTATGGCCTCAGTCCATCGGCAACCGTCACCCAGACACAGACATTGCAGCTTACAGCTGCCCCCTAGTGGTATGGGACTGGAACTAACTAACAAATGAATTATGGATACATTACCCACAATCCCTGAGTTTCCATGAAGACTTTCAGGGCTGTGCGGCACAAAGCTTTTTCTTGTGAGCCATGAAGCTGAGTTGTGACGGTGTCTTTGCCTTGCTGTGAGTAGGGCTCGGGATCCCGAAGGGCCAAAGGGCCCAGAAGGTTTCCGTTCCCAGTAAACAGACAGCCACAGGTAAACTGGGACCCACGACTGAGACATCTGCTGCTATAGCGCCATGCCTTCCCCAGTACCCGCAGGTTCACCAGTACCAACCATGTTTAATGATTATGGCTGTTAACGGTACAGGGATTTGATCTGATAACGAATTGGGGGTAATTGGGCAACAAATGGAGAGAAACACATTCCTATGCATGGATAATAGACCTGTCTGTTAAGGATCACGCTTTCATTTCGTTGCCAAACATTTGTACAATATTTTATGCTGCATACCTCAGTGATCACAACCGTGCTGAACCTAAGGTACTTAAGGGGAACTGGTTGTAACCTGCCTACTGTATAGGGGGTCCTGACCGCTGGGTAGTGGTGTCATGTGTAGTATCGCTGTTGCTTCAGTATATAGAGGAATCTGTAGGCTAGGCATCCTCGTTTGTGTGATTGGGTCCCTGCCTCATGCTGCTTCTTCGTTTCGGTGTAGTTAGGACTTTCACCTGCCTTTCGCAACGACGTTGTGGCAACAGTCTGATGTGAACCTATAGACCTGAAGTTGTCTTATTCTGCCTTCAGCCGATCCCTCAGAAGGCATTGTAGACGAGTAGATTAGACCCGGGCGGTGAATTCACCACCTCCCCCTCTCTCCCCAGGCTACCCCAGGATGGGAGACACCTACTCTGACTCGGGTCACAGCGAGATCTCGTCACGTTCCAGCCTGGTCAGCAACTCATCCTTGGACATGGCCCAAGAGGAGAGGAGAGGGCTCCGAGACCCCCACGGCGTGGGTTCGCGGCTGGAGAGGAGGGCCACGACGGACCCTGATCAATACAGTCTGGGGTATGAACCAGTGCCATTCCTAATGATCATTCACACATTGGGAACATTAATTCATTTCGGAGTGGAAGGTTCCTAGTACTGCATTTGTCTGTGTTGTTGACCAGCGTGAAGCCAACTGTAACGTCTATCTTTGACCTGGAACCCCCCCATTCCCACCCCCCCCTCCCCACAGATCGTATTCCTCCATGCAGGACTGCCGGGGCCTGTACAGCGGCACCACGGTCCTCTCCTCCCCGAGCTCCGAGGAGCTGACCCATGACCAGGGTGACCGCGTGTCACTGGACGCTGCCGACAGCGGCCGGGGCTCCTGGACCTCCTGCTCCTCCGGTTCCCACGACAACATCCAGACCATGCAGCAGGGGCGCAGCTGGGAGACCCTGGCGTTCGGCCCCGGCGGCGTGGTTGGGGTCCACCCTCCAGGAGGACCCGAGACGCTGCTGGGCCCCGCCAGTCTGTGGGCAGCGCAGGCCAGGGGCAGCTGGGCCTCGGCGTCTTCGTCGTCGTCCTCCGCGGCGTACTGGGGCGAGGACTCTGAGGGTGACACGGGCACGATCAAACGGCGAGGCGGGAAGGACGTGAACGCCGACCCGGAGACGAGTAGCATCACGTCAATGGGGTCTGACGAGGCCAAGCATCATGGGAGGCCGTCGCCATCGCCCATCACCGCCGGCAACAAAGGCCTTATCAGTGAGTTGACACGTTGACTGGAGGGCTGACGAGCTGCCCTCGTGGGCCACGTTTCCATGTCTCCCCCTCCTCAGAAAACACAACCAGTCTTTTTCTGTAGGATATTGTGAAATTTGAACTTCTTCAGGTGCAGTTTTTGTTTTGTTGTTTGTTTTGTGGTTTGTTCTGGTCCATTTCACCTCTGAACAGCCCCAAATGCTGACCTGGCAGTTTTGGTCTTTAATGATAATTTCTACTTCTAAAATCACAACCGAGCTAATCTTGGATCATGCCACTTTGCAAATGTCCCACTTGTTCCTGGTTTACGTGCGTGCATGTTGAGGGGAGTACATTTGTGAGGTTTGTCCGTGCACAGATCTCTGGGAGGCATGCAGACATGGAGTGTTTAGAACTGCGTCTAAACCCCACCACCGTCTTTTCACCCCTCATCATAGCGCGAAAGGAGAGCCGCTACCGTGAGCCCCCACCCACTCCTCCTGGTTACACCGCCCTCACCATCTCCGACTTCAGCGAGGGCCAGACGCCGTCGCCCCCTCCACCCGCCGCCCACTCTGGCCGCCGCCCGCCCGACTACACCACGGCCCTGCAGCGCTCGCGCATGGTCACCCAGTCGCCCGACTCCCACCACCATCACCACCACCACCACCATCAGGCTCAAAAACCCCCCGGGGCGGGCTTGACCAAACACCCAGGGCTCCACCGCATCCGCTCGCCAGGCGAGGACCCAGACCCAGAGGAGGAAGAGGAGGGTGAGTCCTTGTCTCCCAAACTAGTCGCTCTGAGGAAGACAGTGGCACACACAACATCAGAGACATCAAGGCCATGAGATGAGGTTTACAGGGCAGACCCCCCCCCCAGGCTGAGGTAAATGACTGATTTATACCAACGTTAATCTGCATGCCCAGCAAGAACGACACGGACCCCCATTATCCACCGCCAGCTTAGCCCGGTTCCGGATGTGTTTGTGCCGTCTGGCCGACTTCCTGCGGGGAATGGCCGTTGGGATGTCGAGACCGCACAAGCACATCAGCGACCAGGCTCACACAAACCCTCCACTGCATCTCATGTGCATGACATCATCATGGTGGGACCAGGGCTCGCTCACCAGTCGCCTCGTTTCTCCTCACCCTCTCTGCTCTCCTTCACATCCCACGCGGAGTCCAGTGGCATTCATCCTCAGGCACATTTGTGGTAGAATGTTTTGCTCACCCGTTTTATTTTATTCTCGGACAATGCTTGCTCCTTCGTCTGCAGCAGTGTTGTTTTTATAACCTTTGACCTCACCGTTTGTTGCGAAGGCCATGCAAATTAAATGAACTGTATAACTGGTTGACAGACGAGCAACAAGATATTTGTACAAGGCAGGTTCCTGTGCTTCGGCTACTCTGCTCCCTTGCATTTAATGGCTTTACTTAGTTTTGCCTCCCCAGTTCTGGTACCAGTTCTGGTACCAAATGGCAGGACAAGAAAGTGAAACTGGTTTTCTTAGCAGGGTAAAAGGCAACTTCCCTATGCATTGTGTCAATACGCTACTTGGTAGGAATTCATACTTGGCTCGTATAGCGACGATCATGGCGGTATACTCAAAGATTAGAATGACTTAAACAAGAAAGCCCAGAAGCTGTTGTTGCCAACACTTGCTTGCTGTTATGGCAAGCCAGCCAAGTGGGCAGTACCTGGGAAAGGGGGTGGGTAGAGCCCAGCAGGAGCTAGGGAGATCCTGCCGGGCAATATTGGCAGGCGTGTGGCATGTTTCTGTTTGAAAACCAAAAACAGTTGGAATGATGAGTTGACACATAACCGCTTTATAATGACAGTTACAGGGATCACAGTGTTACTCCCTACTAATAGTAGGTCTGACACTTCTCCTAAGTGCTAATAGCACTATCAATCCCAATTATTCTGACTATAATAAGCTTCTGTTCCTCTTCCATGTCTCCCGCCAACTGCAGGTCTCTGCGTTATGGCCTCAAAATCATATGAGGGTATCTTACACATTTTGTTCGGTAGCAGTACATATCACGCTATACAAATGTTTTCCTTTAATTTCAATAAAAATACGTTAATCTAGTACAATACTAGTAACTATTGGGTTTTTACTCTGCTGTCCCTTTAGTATGCTGCGCATTAGGGCCAAATGTCACAAATACAATAAACTTACAATTAAAGGGACAGCAGAGTACAAACCCAATAGTTATTAGTAGTGTAGAATAGAAGCTTACTAAATCACTTTGTATTCGAGTATTCTAACCTGAATTCATGTAACTGCTACCCTATAGAACAATGCAATTCACAATAAAATCCCACACAAATAACCGATACGGACTGACACTATAGCGAAGGGACCTGTGGACGTGCCTGGTCTGAATGTATTCTTTAACTTTCCAAATAGTGGCGTGTGTTTCCTTTTGAGTTGACCGAGGACCTAGATTGTATTACCAAAACAGTCACCAGAAATACCTGGCAGATAGGTGTTTTCAGATAGTAAGCCAGCGTTTTCAATCAACCATTGCTGATTGTGTGGTTGGAGGAAATAGGGCGGTCCTCCTTGTCCTTTTCTTTTCTCCACTAACTTGCTTGAAGAATGTGTTGGGTGCATTCTGATCTTCTCCGGCCAAAATGTTTGCGATTGTGTAGGGATTTAGAACGACCCCAAAATCTGTGTTTCACCCGAATACATGGCAGTATACTCAAAGATGAGTAAAACTTAAACAAGATAGCCCACAAGCTGTTGTTGCCAACCCTTTTTTGCTGTTATGGCAAGCCATATGATATGGGCAAATCCACACCCTGGCACCTATTTGACCAGCATACCATTTATACCGTCCATACCGCCCATACGTACAGGTATTTGTGATCTGTAGCAAGTGCTTACATTTTCTTCAGAAAAGATTGCATATACGCCTCTTTAAGAGACACTGGCTGGAATTGTCTTTGTAGTGTAACTGCACATCTTAATCTACTAGGTCGACCTACTTTGCATCCAACATTTAATTGTGAATTACTTTTTGGGTGAAAACGTTCAGCCTTAGACTAAAACCATACTCCCCTCACTAGTGGATTTCTATAGTACTCTTATTCAACTTGGTCTTGTGTGTATGTCATATATACACATTTATATCTATATATACATATATATGAGACACACACTGTTAGACAGGTTTACTTCAGTTCAGGCTAGCTAGCAGTAACACCAATTGGGTTACAATTTCCTATATATTGTGGCATTTGTGTTTGACGCTTCTTATCTGTATAAGCAATGTGGATTAAAAAATGTGTGAATGAAAAAAAAGCATGAAAAAATAACTTTGGTGTACATAATATATTTAGCAGCTACACAATTCAAGGAAAGCTTTCATTAAAAAAAACATGCACTGTTCTCAATTCCCAGGACACTAGAGTCTGATTCAAAACTATTAAAATGAAACTCCGCTACTACAGTAGCTAAGCCAATCATCCAATTTGGCACAAATAATAATTTAAAAGAATCAATTAGTATAAAATAAATGTAAACATTTTTAGCTAGGCATCTCTTATACAATAAATCTAATTTGTATGGCCTAATACGAATATGTTGCTCATGGAATGGTGAGTGTAAGACTTGTCTTTTGGGACTATTCTGCGGTGGTTTTTGACTGGACTTCTAACATCGTGATAACTGTTTCCCTATTCTTTGTTCTTTTCTCACCAGAGGATGAACAAGTATCAGCAGTCTGAAAGACAACGGTCTTCTGCTGGAATGTCATTTGCAGTGACTTGAAGTCCCTCCCACGAGGGCAGAACAAGAGAGAGACTGCCTGACTGATGGACAGACAAACCGACCAGTACGTATTGTGCCTGCCGGACTCTTCCTCCTAGCTGGTGGACTCTGCTCGTCTCCCTCCCCGGCCTTAAAGCATCATGGGGGGTTGAATAACCCTGCATGCAAAAAATACTGTGAAGAAGAAGAGGTGACAAAAGAAAGATACAAAATGCCTGGCACTTTGAAAAAAATTTAATAAAGAACTAGTCAAACTGTTTTGCTGTAAAAACACAGAGCAATGCGCGACAACCAAGCTCACATGCACGCACACACACACCCAGAAACATGGCTGTCGCAGAACAGCTTTCCAAGTCTTTTGTCCCCCCGTCCCATCCCCACTGCGCTATACACACAGCATCATGATGTGTTGAGCTTTATGTGCACTTTTTGATTTTCTATTTTATAAAGCAAGAACAAAATGGACAATAATTATCAAAAAAGAACATTGATCAATTTTGAACTCTTAAGGATTTTCAAATTCCAGCTAGGTTTTTGAGGGTCTTCTTTCCAGAACTATGGCACTCTGGGAGTTGAAGATGCTACACCCAAGTCTCATTCCCCTGTGTGGATACAGATCTATTGAAAGGGTGTTTTATTCCACAATTACAGTATTATGTTGTTATTTACATATGCGAAATGACCCAGTGGTGGCACTGAACATTCACAATGAAAGAAATCATTTGGGGTGACCAATATTTAGTCGGGCTGACCAACACAAAAGTTGGGGTAGCCACATGTCCGTTGGAACAACCAACGTGCACCTTCATTATCTAATGTACTGACACATCTGGCTTCAGCACTTTTCAGTAAAACTTTGGTTTTAGTACAAGCCTCCTGGCCAACCTTTCCTGGACATCATTCTCAGACAGGGCCAGCTCCATATGTAGTTCTAGGTCATATTCAGTATCTAGCAGGTTTTACAGGTGTGGGGCATAGCTGTGACCCAAATAAAGTCTCAACCTGGCTATATGATATCCAGCTTTTAACCTGGACGGTCACCTGGTGACTAATATTAATTCTATATTTAGTCCTCATTGTAGTGGACAAAGACAGGAAATATATTGTGGCTTTCTCTTGACCTGGATGGTTTTTGATGTTCAACGTGAATCCAGAGGTGATTTCTACCAGATTTCAAGATGAACTCAGGGAATGTGTTTTAATTATGCACCCTAAGTACTAGTCATGTTTCGAATCCCACACAGAATAGAGTCTCAGGCCTCTCAATGGTGCTGCATAACTAAATGCTTTCCCTGGCTTCTGTCAACCATTTAAGACTGAACACGAAGGAACTAGAATACACCTCTTACCTTGCTGTTAGCTTCACCCTCTTCTACACTGCAAAGCCAGTCGGAGACATCCTCCACTGTTACAGGATTCATGGTTAGTGCTTTTATTCATTACTAGGCAATGTTATCATAGAGCAGCCTGTTTTTCAACATCCTTTGAATTGACTGAAGAAAATTATTCTTTGTTTTTTTTGACTCCGGTGGGAAAGATCCCAAGATGAAATAATTAACTTTAATGGCTGCCAATCAGAATAATTAGTACTCAAATTGTGAAGTGTCACATTTGTTTTTTATCACCGAGTTGCGCTGATCACATTGATCAGTGGTAGAAACCTTAGACAGAAGAAG
This sequence comes from Esox niger, assembly GCA_016801105.1. NCBI lineage: Eukaryota > Metazoa > Chordata > Actinopteri > Esociformes > Esocidae > Esox > Esox niger. The sequence goes on along the minus strand of JACXGJ010013119.1, from coordinate 7,761 downwards.
ACGAGTGCAGTGTTTTCCACTGTGGTCTTTAACGACACTAATCATTTCTGTCATGTTGTGTTCTTGTTTTTTTTATGGCTGCCGATAGATTGTCAATAATGCATTTGTAATACCGTGGTGACATTCATCATCATCATATTTCACTCTCATTCAACTGTTTGAAGATAATGTGCATATTAGGTCAAGTCCCATTTTGAAAAACAAAATGTTGCACAACAGTGTACAAGCATAAAGATAATTGTAGTAGGTAGAACTGCTACTCCGTTTGATGTGATGTCAAGTGAGAAGTGTACATTTAGCTAGTGATGATTTTTTCTCATACTTTCTTGTACTACTTTTACCTGTATGTCTTTTAAAAAGACAATCGGTGGAGTGGAACATTTGTTTTTTTGTATTTTTAATACAATAATTGTAAATATTGGTTATATTTTTGTTGAAATGTACTGTTTATGCCTCAACATCCAGTTTGTAAGAAGCTGGATAATCAATAAATACTACAAAATGAATCAATTCATAGGTTTAAATGCACTTATTTCCCTTCATTTTCTGGTTTCCTTTTGAACATTGTACCTTATCTCAGGACCTTTCCTACTAACAATCTACTGGTTGCACAAAAACAGTGAAGCAAATTAAGATGTGTACCGGTTTGGTTAGGTTACTTTGTAAATTTTATCTGTCACAGTTACAAGTTAGTTGTCCAAAATCATAGTCAGGAATGTTAACTAAAATGATTACTTTCAGTACTATCTATCTATGTATTACTTTCATCTTATTAAGAGACATTAGAAAACAAAATGGAATATTAAAAATTGAAGAACATCTAACAAATATCAATGATAGAGTTTAAAAAGCTAGACATAAATAGATGTTGCATTTCACCTCATGGATAATGTTTCTAAACCATAGCCTTCCACTTCTTTATAATAATGTGATTGCATGTATTAGCATATTCTGTTTTCTCCACATGGAAGTGTCATTGCCTCAGACATTTTAGAAAAATGTCTGCTTTGCAAGAACAGGATTCGAATGCTCCCGGTGGATTAGTCCAGGGTCCCGCGGAGGGAGGTGCAATTGGCCAGCACTGTCCAGGTATGTGGATTAGTAATTGAATATGGTTGCCTTGCCTTCGCTCCAGCGCCCTCTTGTGGCGGCTAATGTGGAATGCCTGAGATTCAGGTGGACATTTCCTTGTTGATCAAACAGCATAAGAACCAGACAGGGATCGGATGCGGTTCAGATGAAGCCCACACGTACACAGGTATATTTTTTTCAAAACAGTGTTTTTTCTCCTTTTAAGAAATCCCGCCCATACAAGCACTTAAAAAGAAATCCGTCCACATGAAAACGCAAAAAACACGGTCAAAGAGCATGCCAAACCTACAGACGACGATATGATCCTAACCTCAAAGCCATGTTGGCCAATCAGAAGCCTGATAAAATGTATTACCGGTTCCGGTAGGCTAACAACAGTGGCGCGAGTATTGAATGTAGCAGTGACCTCCGCAGCACATTCTGACGCCTCGATTCCTCAAATATATTTGTGTAAACATGTAAAAAGCCCTGTCATCTAGATTAAAACCAGCACTATTTGGGCTGCGTCCGTCATTGCAAAATCGCCTCATGTAAACTAAGATAATGGCGCAAACTTTACAAGACAACATCTAAATGTTCCCCGTCTACACGTAAGCACGATAACAGTTTCTACATATCTACTAGTGATGGGTCGCTCGCTAACGAGTCGGCTTTAAGAGCCGGCTCTTGTAGGTGAACGTTGGAATCTTTTTATAGAACGTTCAAACTCTATCAAAACGGCATACATTGAGATCTGCAAACATATCTATTTGAGCCATTGTTTAAATTGTCAGTATTTATGCTGCTGAAGTCAAATAAATTGCAAGTGCCCAATCACAATGTCTGTTACGCCATTACATTTACCAGTACAGGACCGGAGCTCATCACTTTTCTGTTTTACCGCCTCGTTAATTACAAACAATTCCCCTATTAGGGGTTGCAATGAAAAATATCGAACTGCTTCGAGGGCCCGAGTTGAATACCTTATTTGTAAGTTCTCAACTTCTCTAAAGTGTTTGCCTGGTAACCAACCAGTATGTAGTTTAAAGCTCGCCGACAACCGCGCACAGGTACGCGCTCAATTTTAAAATGGGCAAACAAGACTACGAATGGACATTTTGACTGATTATTAGTGCCACCAGTGACCCATTTTCACGACGCGAGAGAACAGAAATGAATTAACGCCACTAATTTAGATACGCAGGATTAGTAACGTGGTTACTAATTTGGAATATTGTAGATTTATATTACATCCCATAACATGTAGTGTTTCACAATAATGTCGCCTAATCCAATAAGTAATTATCCTATTTTTTCTAAAGTGCTTGACCGGGTGAACATTTATCGAGACCCGGGTCGGAAAAGGTTGGGAATCCCTGGTACAATTTCAATTTACATATTTCAATTTACATAGCTAACCGGTCTATGTTTACTTGTGTCTGGTTCGTCACTGAGTTGAGTGAGAAAATTAAGTTCAACCCTTAGATGCACGAGTGACTGGACCCTACACTCTTCCATAAGTGGGTCAAAAATGACCCATATTAGAATCAATGGGTTTTTAGAATCAATGATGTTGTACCACAGCACCATGGGCCACCTCTGTGTTTGACGCTTGCAAGTGTAGGTGCCAACCATCTGGTCCATGGTGTCTACGCCTCCTTTGGTCTGGTTGTAGGATGTTATCACTTCTGGCTTTCTCTTTCTGCTATTTTCATCCACTACTTTCTTGTGATGCATCGTGCTCAAGAGAAAAACAGCCATCCCTTTCTTTCTGACATAGCTGAGCATGGTAAGCCTGCCATTAAATCCAAACTCTGTGCTGTGGACCTCCCTGGACTTGGAAGCCTTCATCAGAGGAGGAATGTCTGGCTTGTTCTGCCGTAGAGTCCCCACAATAGTTAGATCCTTCTCCAGGTCCTTCTCTTCTTCTCCAATCCCATAAGAAATGAATGCGGGTCATTTTTGACCCACTTATGGAAGCTTGGGGTAGTAATACAAAAACATTTTTTTGGGAAACATTTAAAAAAGGTTTGTTAAACATTTTAATGTCATTATATCAATAACATGTTTTTTGAGGAATACCTGGAATATGAAATTATAACAACTTTTCATTACAAAGATATTGCATGAAAAGGACCTCACTGGGTCATTTTAGACCCACTTATGCATCTAAATGTTAACTAGTCAGGACTTTGTTATGATGTCCTGTTTGCGAGGTTTAACAGTGTCCTGTAGATGGCAGCATTGAGTTACATTCAACAGCTCAACACAATTACTAATTTCAGATGCGTCAAGCGTGTTTCACATCTGAAAAATACAAGATTACCTATGTTCTATCAGCCCACAGGGAATGCTATACTTCCAATGTAGAATGATTTAATATATTCTTCTGGCCTGTGTATAAACAGCTCGTGAAATTCTTGTGAAATTTCTTCAGAAAGAAACCAGTCCTGGCGTGTGGATCAAATTATGACTTGTGTGAGGACAGTACAATTTTTTCAAATGTAACAGATTCACATGTTCATGGGAATAGTTTAATAGATCTTTACTAGGAGACTAAAATCCAACTTCAAATATCCTTAAACATGCCACTTTTCTATACACTTTTCTTTGTCATAAGAACTAATAGCACTATACTAATACTACTTTACCAATACTACCAGCATATTATTATTCTAAATAACTAGTTTGCTGTGTGGAAAAGTGATCCCTGAGCATGGTCAGTCAACACAACCTTTCTTTCACCGGGCAACTACGACACTGGAGACTAGAGACAAGTACAGACATGTCAAAACACTGGCTATCTTGTAAATGGCCCACTATTCTCTTTTAAGTGAACGGCTTTTGACCAGGGCCCATAGAGCTCTCCTCAGAATGTGTGCACTATGTCAGGAACAGGATGGGACACAACATGTGACTAAGCCGTGTTGCTCTTCAATCAGCAGATCACCTTGACCGATGCCGCTGAAAATCACACCGTATGAAGACATTCGCTCTGCATCATGCTCTACATCATCCTCTACATATCTTCCACAGTCAATTCATCACACCTCTGTTTCTTCTCTCTACTCATCTGTCCTCCCTCTTCTCTTCTTCCCCTTTCTCCTCCCATCTTCCACTCTCGAATGACCTCTGCTTCCCTCTATATTAAGAGTCGACTGGACTCCCGGACTGCTTCTATGCACTGTAATAAAGGAGACTTGAGCTTTGGTGACTGCTGAATGAGTCCAGTATTTGTCCTCTTGATGATGCTGACTGCAACACTATGTCTGCTGTTACAGTTGTATCGTTATCCATGTTATGTACAGCATGAGATACCATAAAAACTACAGCCCCCATAGTTCATTGCGTTGGTCACAACCGATACGTTTCACAAATAAATACACACAAAACAGGTTGTTTGTGTTTCAAATTGTTATGTTTGACATGAGTTCTATTTCAGTTCAGTTTAGGCCTCGAATTAGTGTTGGAGTTGTCACTTTACTAGTATTTAACATCTCTGTTACCTTGTAGCTACGTCTCCCCTAAAAACTGTTGGATGTTGAAAGAAGAGACTTTAAGGGGGTGATTGAAGGTGAGGGAGGAAACATGAAGGATGTGATCAAGTGTGAGGTAGGACACATTGATAGGGGATTGAGGTTGAGGGAGGAAACATGAAGGATGTGATCTAGTGTGAGGTAGGACACATTGATAACGGTGGTCGAAGCACAAAGAAGGTGATTGAGGTTGAGGGAGGAAACATGAAGGATGTGATCTAGTGTGAGGTAGGACACATTGATAAGGGATTGAGGTTGAGGGAGGAAACATGAAGGATGTGATCTAGTGTGAGGTAGGACACATTGATAACGGTGGTCGAAGCACAAAGAAGGTGATTGAGGTTGAGGGAGGAAACATGAAGGATGTGATCTAGTGTGAGGTAGGACACATTGATAAGGGATTGAGGTTGAGGGAGGAGTGAATACGGTGAGTGAGGGTGAGGAAGGATGACGAATGTGCTGAGGAAGGACAGTGGATGGGGTAAGTGAGGTTTCAGCTAGTTCCTCAGTTTTTCTTTGTCACTCAAATGTCAACATTCAGCTTTTGCTGCATCCGGATATAAAGGGAGGAAGACAAACAGAAGGTTAGGGAGGGGGAGGATGAAGCAAGAGGGACAAAGGGGGGCCGGTGTAGACAGGGAAGCAGAGAGAAATAAAGCAATAGACAGAAAGGATGACAGACACAGTAAAAGCGGGAAAAATATTCAGATAAAGGAACCCAGACAGACTGACGTGGATTTGTTTCAGAGCTAAGGTTTCTTTGGTTGTCCAGCGCTTGGTCAGAACCCTCAGTCTTGTGTATGTACTCTGTTCAGACACCATCTATTACCTGTAATTAGCCCTGTGATGGTCCGCTGAGCAGAGAATAAAGGGGCTAATTAATCAGTCAAAATCACCTCAGATCATCCCCTCAACCTGACAGGGTTGTCTTTGAAAATGTAGTTCTCAGAGGGAGGGATGTGAGGTAATGTATTTCTCTGCCAGCCATCATGGAACACAAACAGCGCCGCATGCTGACCCCTCCGAGTATATCTACCCACCCCATGCGTCCCACACTGCACCTTCTCCTAGGTAGGGCCTTGGTTATGAGTGCTGCACTACATTTTGGACAAGTAGATCGCTCAAATAGATGAGTGGAGAAAAACATACCCGTGTTAGTGGTGTTCCCGTGTGCATGTCACAGCACAACGCTCCACTTCGTGTGCCTTACGACGGGACACGGCAGTACTGGTATGCCTGCAGGCTCCGCCACAGATCTTATCTCCGCTCGTTCCGTTTAGCGATGGGCTCCAGCGCGGGGTGTTTGGTCTACTGTTCTTTATTGGTTTGCTGCTGCTGTGCAGTCTGGCAATGAGGTATTGGACTGTGGGTTAGATTACATCCCAGATGGCACCAGGTGGCCCTGGTCATAATAATACACTATGAGGAATAGATAGGGGGCCATTAAGGGTGCAGCCATTGTGAATTACGTGATGGAGGACAGGTGAGAGATGCTCTCGGTCAGTCAGCCAGTTTGCCAGCCCTTTTAGACGGACAGATTGACTTTTCATTCAGTGAGGAATGTTTCCTCTGGTCAGAGTTGGCAGAGGTGACCTCATAAACATGAACACGTTAGTATGTTTTTCAAGTAGTGAACAGGAGGAATAGAGGGTGAAGGAGAGAGGGTTGAAGTCACCGCGCAGTTATTTTCAACCTTCTTAAATCAAAGAATACAAGGTTTTTTGGTGGAAGTCCTTTGCAGTGAATACTGCGTCTATAGTTGGCAGTGGGATCTCTGAATTCCCCCAACGTACCCCAAAAACGTTTAAAAAATTGAGTCATCAGATTATTCTGAGTTTACTGGTCTTTATAGACTACAGGAAGCTAGTGGTTTGAACAGTCATTTTGTCTTTTTACTCATGAGAGCAAGAAACAAAAATCCTGGCAAAAGGAAGAAGGGAGTTTGTTTTCCCTCTGAATGAGAAGGAGCTCTTGAGAGGGTCGGCTTTTTGCAGTTCAGTTAGTAAGAAAAGAAAAAAGCACTCCAGAGCCGACGACCGTGGAACAACGCAACACAGGCCAGGACTACACTAGTAGCCTCAATGACCAAAGGACGACTGTGAATCAGTTCACAACTTAAACATCATGCTAAGTCAATGAAAAAGTCAATAACATTCTAAGTCAAGAGAATTGACTGTAAAGATCATGCTAAGTCATTGGAAAAGACTGAAAATATTTGCTAATTCACTCCATTTACATTTAACTTACATAGCAGACACTCTTATCCAGTATTGACTTAATGTAGTCATCTACTGCAACTATTTTCAATTGAAAAACAACATAAAAAAACAATGCTGACTTAATAGAAAAGTAAAAATACTTCTGACTTCTGTTTGGGTTTTTGTTTCTACCTAGTAGTTCATTTTATATATATATATATATATATATATATATATATATATACATTCTTTACCTTTATACATGCAGTGAAATCAGTGTTTTACAGCTTAACCCTCTGTCTCAAATACCAATTATACAAAACAACAAAGACATATACATATTACAAAGCAGTCCTTCGTTTTGCCAGATCTGACTTAGAGTAGAGAATAAAACCTGGGTGTGTTTGGGTCCTCCACAACCAGGACTCTGCCTATCTGATATGATAGTCTGGTCTCAGAAGACTAGACCAATCTGGTATGATAGTTTGGTCTCAGAGGACTAGACTGATCTGATAGTCTGGTCTTAGAGGACTAGACCGATCTGGTATGATAGTCTGGTCTCAGAGGACTAGACCAATCTGGTATGATAGTCTGGTCTCAGAGGACTAGACTAATCTGATAGTCTGGTCTCAGAGGACTAGACCAATCTGGTATGATAGTCTGGTGTCAGAGGAATAGACTGATCTGATAGTCTGGTCTCAGAGGACTAGACCGATCTGGTATGATAGTCTGGTCTCAGAGGACTAGACCAATCTGGTATGATAGTCTGGTCTGAGAGGACTAGACCAATCTGGAATGATAGTCTGGTGTCAGAGGACTAGACCAATCTGGAATGATAGTCTGGTCTCAGAGGACTAGACCAATCTGGAATGATAGTCTGGTCTCAGAGGACTAGACCAATCTGGAATGATAGTCTGGTCTCAGAGGACTAGACCAATCTGGAATGATAGTCTGGT
>JACXGJ010013118.1:0-16810 GCA_016801105.1 Esox niger | reverse complement strand
TTTTTTCCCATGTAATGGAATGGGGGTGCAAAATAGTGTCATTTTTTTTGGTGATTTTTTTGCTTTTTTTTTTAGCCAAAGGGGTTGTGATACCCATATACACTCACTATAGATGTTTTCTTTTACAGAAATTATTCTAGGACCCCAAATGTGCATGTAGTGAAATCCGGCCTAAAATAGCCTGGATCAATGAGGGCTAGAGCTGCGAAAAACGCAATCTTTGGTTTTTCTGTGAGAAACAGTTGGAGAAACAATCAGGGTCGTTTCAAATGCAGATCAAGCTGAATACAAAGGATTCACAAAGGGAATTGTCTGCTTCTAAACATGAATTTGGTAGTGTATTTTCTGCAGTAGCTCGGTAGTTTGAGCTCAGTTGATACATTACCCACGTTAATTGAAGCCTGTTTTACGTTATACCTTCATTCTGTTTCTTCAGTTCGTCCAGCAGGTGTTGTTCTTCCGCTACTTTCAACTCGGTGGCATTGGCCCTCAATGAAAATACTTGAAGCTTCCTTTCCTGTACTGAAAAACATGATTTTGAACTAATAAATAAACAATACATTTGATTATTTATTTCAGAGTCTTTTTGTCAAGATTCTGAAATCTTACTAATAATCACTACCATGGCAAGTATAATTATGCCTTTTGCCATTATTTAAGTTATTGTTAACATATTCAACTTCATGCTATTATTTTACACAATAGCATAATATTTTTGTCATTATGTCGGTAAAAAGAAAACAGTATACCTATCCTTACATGTCTCGATCAGCGCTCGCCATGAATTAAGCGCATAGTGTGTATTTATATTAATGCTATCTTAAAGTACATGTAGCTGGTGTTATTTCATCTTACATTCTAACAAACGTAATCAGTACTATTAGTTGTTAGTCAAATCTCATTCTACACATTTAACTACATTAACAAAAATGTTTGAGTGGGATTTCTAATTACCTTCAGTAGTTCTCTGTAGGACGGCAACAGTGTCTTGTATATTTTTCATTTCTTCCATCTGGTTTTCTGTAGCATTCAGTCTGGCTTCTATGGCTTTCAAACTCTTCAGAATGTTACACATGTCTGACTGACAGCTGTTGTCTTCCCCAGCATCTCCACTGAGAGTCCCAGGCAGGCACAGCAGCAACAGGGTCAGAACCACTACCCTCATTCTACAAACGTAAACTTTTACAGGTTGATATATTCAGCTTCTGCTTTATTGTATGTAAACTGTGTTGGAGTTCAAAAAGAGTGTGTTCTTATATCCGTGTAGATTTAAACATTAGCCATGAGAGTCTAGGAAACATTTTAGAAGAAAATATATTTATGGTCATTCCGATATATTCTTGTGAGATAACATTGTTTTCTCAGGAAACGTTTCATGTTATTTATTCCCAAATCAAAGGTTACCACAAATCCTTGACTGTACTGGGATTATTCAGAGTTTATGGTCTGTAATCTGGGAATCCAACAACAAAAAAGATAGTGTATATATCAGGTACAGCTGTAATAAACCTTTGTAATGGGTCAATAGATAATTGACAAGTGATTTGGGGATTAACCAGAGTTTAGATAAATCTATTCACTAGCTGGGTACTTTCTAATGCACATACAAGAGAAGATATTCAACTCTTCTGACATTTTCAGTACATGAAGGGTCAGTATGACGACTAAAACATTTAATTGTATTCTTTCTTCCGTAGTTTTTTCCAAGGTAGTATGGTTATTTTTTTTCACACCATACATGGACAATCACATGAAAATGAAAATGTGTTGATTTTATCTGGTAAGGGTTAATATTTTCCAGGGGCGGCAGAGCAATAGTACAACAAGGGATGATGAATTTCCTATTTAATGGGACTTTAAAGACATAATTAGTCCCTAAAAATGCACAGCCAGTCCAATCAATAATGAATTCAGCAGCAACAGGTATACATTTTTTATTTATTATCATTTGGCACAATGGGAAAGATCGAAAATCCGTTAGAACACTGAAGAGAATTGCCAAACAAAGTCAGCCACACACTTTAATAAAAACAGTGCCCATAGGCTATGAACGTTCACAAAAGCAGATTATCCCTCTTGAAAAGTATGTCAGAGAGATTCGTATTTGAGGTAAAAACTGCTGTAATTGAAAAAAAACATTAAATCACTTACATACCGAAGGATAAAAATATTTAACAGTAAAAAATACAAAAGCTTGTGAGAGGAAACACATTATTTATTTGCATATCAACTTGAACTTGCCCTTGACAATTGCAGACTCTTGCACAACTCAACCACTAGTGGCTAGTTCACGTTTACAAGGTGAACAAGGTGACTTGCCAAGCAAAAGAAACACATTCAAATGTCTTTAATACCAAAAAATGTATTCATTAGGTTTTCAGACAAAATATTAAAGACAATACTCCACTTAGAATATTTTACTTTATTAATTTCACTTTATTTACACAGTTGTTTGCCCAAAGAAGATGACCTTGAATATGTTCTAATATGACTGGTATGTGCAGGGCATAAGAGTTTTGAATTTAGGTCACACAGTATAAATACATATCTTATCTGTTCCTGGGATAGAGTGCAAATTCATCGCACCCAAATGTAAGAATAAAGCCAATATTGAAAAGTGAAACAATAAAAATTAAGGAAATAGATGTGTGTGATATAAGACCACAAAAGGTCATCTGTGATCCCCACCCTGTCCTACCCACAAAAAACAGACAATGATAAAAGCCTTTATCCTCAATTAGTGGAATTGGAAATATGTCAGAGAGAATCATTTGTCTATAAAATAAATTTCTGGTGCAGGGACTGGCTTCATAATTTTGCAATTTGGGGCGAAGATCAATGTGGGTGGAGTCAAATGTTTGACACCGCCCATATTTGACACCGCCCACCGTTTTCTTGTCCGTCAGAGGTTTGACAGTCACACATTGAATACAAACACACACGTTTGTTCAAGGCACATGTTGAATATAATCACACACTGAATACAAACACACACGTTTGTTCAAGGCACACGTTGAATACAATCACACATTGAATATAAACACTCACGTTTGTTCAAGGCACACGTTTGAATACAAATGTACTTCATTTTTGAAGATTGTAGGAAATATATTAATTGATAATTGTCACAGTATGTGAGGGGAGAGCTGATAGAAATCCTGCTCATCACTCTTGATGGTTACGCTCTGCTCCACCGCGCCACGTGTTTCCTATCTGCTCAAAACCGCTATGCGCTCACAGGAAAAATAAATGCCACAACAAATTTGCTTCATACATTTTTTATTATTCAAATTGGTCAATTTTGGGATTATGTATGACGAGTATTCGTTTTTTCTATATATAACCAAGCCATACAGTATATTAATTGAGTCTAGCTTGTTTTTAAATAACAAGAAAAGATTAGGATACAAAGTAATCATCATTTTAAATAGTCTACAGATGTTTGTCAATTAGCCAACATACATACACCCAAACAAGTACCACTATGTAATTAGTTTATTATTCATTTTATATGACAACAAAATAGTATTTTCCATTCACTATCAGCTGCCAAGAAAATCAGATGCTCTACATTTTAAACATTTTGCTTATAGAATGTATAAAATAAAATAGTACATTTACTTGCTTTGAATTCAATTAAATTGAAACCAAAAATGCAGTAGGCTATCAGCACACAGCCAAAAAGAGAAAGAAAATATATGCTATCAATGGGCTATGAAATGGGCAACTTGATATTCTACCAATGGACAAATCGCATGCTTTCTAATGTTAGGCAATCAGCATTTAACAAGCGTATACATTGCGTATATTGGTTTTACAAATGAAAATCGATGTGAAATAAAATTGTTTTGCTAAATGTCTGTCTAGTAACTTGGAAAACACTTATAGAAAGACAAGTCTGGCCAGAGTCTTTGGCTTCTGGATGATGTAATTGTGCATAATTTCTATACTTCTTTACGGCTGCAACCACCGCTCCGTGGTGGTTATAGCCAACTACCAGACAACTACTAACATATAAAATATTTGCGATAAATGATTATTGTAAAAGTCAAACTGGTACCTTCGCCCTTGAAACAAAAATACCTTTCTGACAGCATGTACATGTTTACCATAGCCACTAGCTACATCACCGCACTCCCTCTCTTGCATGTTCTTGGTTCTCCTCATTTCTGTAAATTGACATTATTGTGCACCAGTATGTTTTATCAGCTTTATTACATTACTGTGCAAACTTCATGAAAGTAAACTTCATTAGCAACAAGGTTTATATTTGTATGTATATCTGTGTTGGATAGGTTTGATCAAGATTCACTTTTGTTGACGTTGATACATTCGTGAACCTCAGCTCGAGTGACCTCTAAGGAGACGGGAAGGGGTCTGGTTAAATGCGTTAATTAACGATGTGCTGGGTGATATGATCAGACGGTTCGCCTTCATATATCTTGACGAAATCCTGATTTTCTCTAGGGATCCAGCTGAATACATCCAGCACGTCCGACAGGTACTTCTCCGCCTTCTGGAGAATCGTTTATACGTCAAGGTGGAGAAGTGCGAGCTCCACGCTTCGACCGTCGCCTTCTTAGGCTATATCGTCTCGGCGGGGCGGCTCCGTATGGACCCGTCCAAAGTGGAGGCGGTGGTGGAGTGGCCGGTTCCGAGCTCCAGGAAGGGGCTGCAGAGGTTTCTGGGCTTTATAAACGTTTACAGACGTTTCGTACGTAATTACAGTCGGTTGGCCGCCCCGTTGACTGCACTGACCTCGTGCGTAAAACCCTTTGTTTGGACCTCGGAGGCAGATGCAGCCTTTGAGGACCTTAAGATGCGTTTCACCTCAGCACCTGTCCTCTCCCAACCCGATCCTTCACGCCAGTTCGTGGTCGAGGTGGACGCCTCGGATGTAGGGGTGGGGGCGGTGTTGTCCCAACGTGCCGAGGATGGGAAGCTACATCCCTGCGCGTTTCTGTCTCGCCGGTTGTCTCCAGCCGAGGCCAGTTAGGACGTTGGCAACCGGCAACTGCTAGCTGTCAAGGTCGCCCTAGAGGAGTGGCGACACTGTCTCGAGGGTGCAGAAGTGCCATTCCTCGTTTGGACTGATCATCGCAACCTAGAATACGTCCATTCCGCTAAGCGCCTCAACCCTCGCCAGGCTAGGTGGGCCCTGTTCTTCTCCCTCTTTGACTTCACGTTAACCTATAGGCCCGGCTCCAATGTGAATGGATGGATGGACGATAACCCCGGATAAAAGATCAGAGCATTGATTGATTTTAACTTACAAAATAACAAACAATGTCCTTTACCAATCAACAAAATATTTATCATTGAAATATAATACAGATGATACCATCGACAACTCTACGAATGTAAATATATATTGTTTTTCATTAAGAGAGAAACAAAACATCAAATTAATTAATGTCAAGGAAGGAAATTACATCACCAGCTATCAGAAAATATCTGAGTGAAAAGTTGATTTCCTTCCGACTGGTGTAGTTTTCTCAAAATTATTTGTGTATAAAATCCAAACGATATGCGTGTGAATTAAATCTGAACGTGCAGAATTTAGATCGTTAAAGGTTTTTCATATATTTGTTTGTGAAATGCAATCCGTACACGATGCGAATAATTTTAATCTGTCAGTGCAGAATTAAGATCCACAAATGTTTTTCATGTATTTGTAAATCATTGTTATTTGTGGGATTTTAAAGTGTATTTTTTGTGTTCACAGATCTCAAATGTATGTACGGATTTTCCATCAACTCATACAGATTTTGAATTTATGCACAGAAGGTTTGTATTCACACGGATTGTCACTATCTGCATATCTACATATCTGTTCACACCAATTACATTGAGACGTATCTATTGCCATATTAGTTTACATACATTCCTTCCAAATACATAATTGCTAGAATTACATCCAAATCAAGCTGCAATAACTACTTCCCTAAGAATTAGCTTGCATAATGAAACCACAAAAGCTTTTGTAGCTGCTGGTAACGGTGCAAGTCAAATGTATTGTAGCTGCTGGTAATGGTGCAGGTCAAATATATTGTAGCTGCTGGTAACGGTGCAAGTCAAATATATTGTAGCTGCTGGTAACGGTGCAGGTAAAATATATTGTAGCTGCTGGTAACGGTGCAGGTCAAGAGTGTCTGTAAATTAAGTGAAAGGGCAGGTTTTGTGATTGGACAATGAAGGTTTTTCACACTGGTTATTTATCACCATATTTCTGGGGCTACAGTAGCCCTGAAAAGTCAATGCTAACCCTGCTCCAAAGCAGGGCCAGCTAGCCCTAGGCTGAGGGTGGTACTTGCCCACTTCAAAATATGCAAGTATGAACACTTGCTTAACCCTGGGCTAAAATCTTCCTTAAGATGCTCTAAACCCAAAGCAAAGCTGCAATGCAACCCAATGCAAAGCTACCAGTAGCGAGCATAGCCAGCTTACATAGATGTTCCACAGGAAATTCACATCTTCAGCTACATCCTGCCTCTACACACAAGCAAGCATTCACACGGTGCCAATGTACCCACTTATACCCACCCACCCACACACACAAACACAGCGGCTTGGAAGGTCAATGAGTTAGTAACCCCCTCTCAGACAGCCTTTTATAGGTGACAAACAGGAATTTATGAGACAGATAGGTATGTATACACAGAAGTCAGTCGTCAAAAATTAATTACATCTAGTTTTTGCCTTATTACAACTAAGAATACTGCCAGACTATGACTGACACATAGTTTGAGTTCCTCTAGCTCAATGAGTAATAGCATAGTGTTTGTTTGATTCCCACAACATAGAGTAAATAAATATGAGAATCAATGCAAACACCACAGAAAAACTCTCAGGATAACATTGTCTGCTTGGCCATCCATCAGTGGCGACTTGCTCAGAAGGGTGTTGAGATTGTAAAACTTAAAACATTAAAGAAATGTTATACAAATATATATTTCATATAATTCTGGTGATAATGTGCTGAATATGTTTATATTTTACAGTCTTGAAATGTAATGTAAGAACACGTTTTTCAATTACTTACTCTTTCGAAATAAAAGACTGCCTTTCTATGTATTGATGAAATGTAACGATTGTGATGTCGTGGAGCGAACGGACCAGGCGCAGACAAGAGTGGCAGTCGGTGATGTCTTTTATTGAAAAACACCAAGAACAGAAAGCACCGAGCACTTGATGATAATACTGAATCAAAGCAAACAAAACAAAACAAAATTCATCACTAACATTGGCGCACATTGCAACATGGAACAATGACTGACAACTGAGGGGAGCAGAGAAGAAACATTTAAACACATACAAATGGCTGAACTGGGACCTGGTGTGAGTAATGATTGAAGACAAGACTAATGAAGAGGACCGGGATGAATTCATGAATGTTGTGAAAACCAGAAGAGTGGGAGATGGCGGACCTGTCCGTCACCTCACCGTCACATGAAGATAGTTCTGTAAATCAGGTATTGCCTAGATGGCACCAAAGAGCAAGTATTAAAATATATTTACTGTAGATATGAAGACAGGATCGTATGCACCAAGTAGACCCTTTTCCAACAAAAAAACTGAGAGATGGCAACAAGAGAACCTGGAGGAACTATTAATATACAGGTTTTAACATCTACATACACAGACAGTGTTACAAGAATCTGTAAAGTAAAACTATTTACACTCACCAGTAATCTGTATGTGGACTGCTTCACTCTACTGGGTGTAGTCTCCTCTCCCACCTGTACTGTCCTCCATCAGAGGCACTGACCTGGCTGAGTGTGTAGGAGGAACCAGAGGTTGTAGATCCTGGTTCAGAGTCTTGTCTGTGTCTATACCAGTAAAACCTCCATCCAGAAGACTCTACAGTACAGGTCAGTGTCATACTGTCTCTTGTCAAAACATCCTGTTGGTTTGAACTCAATGTGACATTCAGCTGATTAGCTGTTGGTATTAAATTGGTTTGATTAGGAACAACACACTACTACTAACCTCACTATGATACCAAGTAACAACACACAACTACTAACATCACTATGATACCAGGTATCAACACACTACTACTAACATCACTACGATACCAAGTAACAACACACTACTACTAAAGTCACTATGAAGCACTGAATTGTGAAAACTGGGGATGATTTGTTCTTCTCTCCAGACACTGGTACTGACTCACCTGGCCAGACAGAGTGGTGATGGTTTTAGAAGGTGAACCAGTACCAGTAGAAATAGAAGGAAACATATCAAAATCAATGCAGTCAGAGAACCAATATTTCTAGTCTATTTCAATTATTCCCAAGGTTATACAGTTGAATACTGATAGACACATAGTGTCAACATAATTTATTGTAGATTGACAGGAAAGTACTCAAAAAAGTAACTGACCTGGAACAGTTAGAGTAATGTGAAGATATGGGTCGAGACACTTCATGTCCTTTACACCAATACTGGCGTAAGGATTCCCCGAAGATATTAGCAATTCAGTATTTCAAAAAGTGTAATCAAGAATGTGGACTTTGTGGACCTAAGTTCCGCATTCAACGCTAAAATTCCCACATTGCCCCAATTTGGAGTGCCTGAGTCCACATGCATGTCGATCACAGCCTTCCTCTCCAACTAGAGGCAGCACAGGAGGCTGGGGAAGCACTTGTTTGACCCCCTGACCTTCAGCCCCAGCTCCCTTCAAGGCTGTGTCCTGTCCCCCCTACCCTTCTCCCTGTATACCAACAGCTGCACCTCCAATTGCCACATTGTCAAGCACCTGAACTTTGGAGATGACACCAACCTTGCCAGACTTATTTCTGATGGAGTCCACCTACAGGTTGGAGATTGACCATCTGGTGTCCTGGTCAGAACAGCTTAAAGCCCAACGCCCTAAAGACAGTGGAGATGATAGTGGAGTTAAGGAGTATCACAGCTGCCTGGCTTGATGGCTCCCCAGTCAACCCTTTTTGCATTCTGGGTAACACCATCGTCCAGGACCTCAAGTGGGAGATGAACATCAATTCTCTTCCAAAGAAAGCTCAGCAGAGGATGTTCTTCGTGTGGGAGATGAAACAGTTCAACCTGCCAAAGACTATGACGGCTCACTTCTCCACTGCAATAAGAGTCCATCCTGATGTCATCACTGTCTGGTACGCTGCACCCACTGCCAAAGACAAGGACAGGGCCACTCTGCAGAGAGGGTGATTGTCTGTAAAGTACCATCACACCTACCATCACATTATTAGCATCTGTGATATTAAAAGGAAAGTTTTAGAATATAGTCTAGACACATGAATGACTAGTCCTACACACCTCCAGGATGACTCTGAGTGACAAAGATCGTGTTTGATCCTTCTCACGCTGAAAATGGACTATTCAGAACTGTCCCCTCAGATAAATTAGAATGTTGAGGTCAATCAAGACTAAAACCTTTTGCCACCAAAACAGTTGGTTTCCTACAGAAGTTGGTTTTATGAACATACCTCCAGACCGACTATTGCCTGCTCCCCACATTTACACACAACTAAACAAATCTATGATCCCTTCCCATATACTGTACACATAATGTCAACTGGAGAAATCCGTAACCCCTCCATACAACACAACCCTCAACTGGACAATTCTTGTGCCAATTTATTAATGCTCAGTCTACTGCTTTTATTCTAAGTTCAGCATTCTTATTTCTTTGTTTCTTTTGTGCAAAAATATCTGCACCAACGGAGCAGAACAAATTCCTAGCTTGTTGTGAAACTTACAATAAGACTCTTCCTGGTTCTGATGTACAGTACATCGTAGTACTGTGTATGCATAATGTGTGTATGTGTTTGTGTGAGAGAGAGAGATGCATAGGAATTCTGTGCTTTAAGGAGACTTGGTGTTCAAATATCACATCCATGTTCTAAGATGATAATTCCTTCAATAGGAGCTCTTCATGGAAGTAAATACACAGAGAAAATTCTCTTTCCATTGTTAGCAGTTTAATTGCAAATGTAGAGATGCTTAACAAGCTTCAAAATAAACTTCTGAGGAATCTCTGAGGCAACACAGAACAGAGTAAATATTACAATTGCCAAGGGGTAAGATACTGCCCAGCTGTCTTATGTCACATAGGTTTTACCCAAAGGACGAGCTGTCCCCCCACCTTATCCTTTCTTCCCTAGGTGTTTACCATTAAGGAGGTAGGGGAACATCATAAAAGGCAGTTAACCACATTCCAGAAGAACTAAGGACAGATAACCTTATTGGTTTGGGCAGATTAACAAATGGTCAGAAGTCATTATGATCCACTGCAGACATGTAAAGCAGTAAAGCTGACATTTCTCAAATTTACATCAGTTCAAGGACTTCCATAACAGTTCCAAGGTTGTTCCTGCTCCTCAACTGATTGTGTCCCTCACATCTCCATCAAGGACCTGCAGCATATATAGAATATAGAGTTTGTTAGGACCTAGATATACTTTAATATCAAACCATTAGTGCCATACCGATTCAATTGATGTTAGGTCTTACGATTGTCTGTAACTGGTTTTAATTGAGAATAGACTGATTCTGTAGCTGATGGACGTGTTGACTCTGTAGGGATTGAGGATTAAACATATAAAAAATATAGCATTAATAAACAGAATAATTCAACAGTACAGTTGTGCTCATAAGTTTGCATACCCTGGCAGAAATTGTGTAATGTTGGCATTGATTTAGAAAATATGACTGATCATATTCAAGGATAGTGATCATATGCAGCCATTTTGTCTCGCATAGTTGTTTGGCTCCTTTTTAGAGAAAGGTTCTGGTGTGGCCATCACGGTCTCCTGATCTGAATGTCATCGAGCAACTCTGGGGAGAACTTGCAGTTCATGCAAGACGACTAAAAACTTTGCATGACCTGGAAGCATTTTGCCAAGACTAATGGGCAGCTATAACAGCTGCAAGAATTCAGGGCCTCATGTGCCGCGTTTTCACCCAAAAATCACCAGAACTTTATGTCCCAGGAACTGCAAGTCAAGGAACTAAAGGGTATATTCAGCCCATTGATTTGTGCGTTTCTACCGCTGTCCAAAGACCAGCAAAATAAGGCTATTTAGTCTGCTGACGTGTGCACCATACACTAAACAAAGCAACAGAGAGGCATCTTTATTATTTATGTGACACTGCAACATCACAGCAACCATGGAGGAGGATATTCAAGTTGTGTTGATCATGATTTATTGGTTTGCGAATGTGGTCATTGAGTCAACTGTGGAAAAGATACAAGCAGTAGTAGCAAAGCCAATTAAAAATATCTGAAATGCTAGACGAGTTGCAATGAAATTTAAGTGAACAGTGAATGAAATAATGATTGTAATAACTTCAACTACGTAGTGAGAATACAAAAAATATAGTAAGAAGATAAAGCAATAATATCCGTAGCACGTTTTCTTCCGCCTGAGAATCGAGGAATGTCATCTCTCGCCTTCTTATCGCTCTACGCGGCTCTCCTCATCCTGACTCTTTCCTCGGTATAGCAGCTGCATACTGGTCCTGTTGCTTCTGTCCTCACTGCAGGACGTCCCGATTAGTGTCTTCCATGTCTCACAGCGCGTCAAGGAATTGTGTCTTTTTTTCTCTTTCCTATGAACAAAAATAACACAAACACAACACAATAAATAAGCAATACCTTACAGCAGTTTTGAAATATAATCATAATTTGATCAACCTGTCAATATTTAGTGATTATTAGAGACATTTTCACTTGCAGGTCATTAATGACAATTTCGGAACTTTCGGTGGAAATATTACTATTTTCCACTAGTTTGATAACGACGTGATAAAGAAATAAGAGCCCATGATCAGCCACCGATGTTGAATCGTCCGCTTAACTATGTAGATCATTAACATTTTATATCCTCTTTATTGGTGTTACAAATGCCTGATCAGTTTCACTTACGCGTTTACTAGAAAGTTTTAATTACGTTTCATGCCTTCTGTTGAAGAAGGAAAAAAAGACACAACACTGATAATTGTCAACATGATGCCTGGTCTGTCACACAAGTTACACACAATTTGCAAGTGACATAATTCTTTGAGAGCATTTAAACTTCATACATCACTATGAAAACCACATTAGCTAGGAAACATCATTGCTGTTCCGGTAGATAACTTTAGTTTTTGTCTAGAGGAACAGTAGCATGACTAACAATAACATGACAAGTATAAAATATATAACTTTTCCAATACATAAGGTTATAGCATTTTACATGCATCATGTGAAACATTGTGATGTACCTTAAACTGACTGGTTATTTGGTTAGGGTCTTCCCCATGGCATCCAACAATGCAGAAGCCAAGTCAGTGACACAGCAACGTATATAGATGTCAAACCACTTGTTCCGCGGGTCAGAGATGCTTTTGTTATTGTGATCCTCGATCTTCTTGTAATCTTGTTTGAATTTTTTTTAAGCTTCTCACGGCACTGTTTCCGGAGGTAAAACATGTTCAGCTCACATAAGGTGCAGGATATTTCCAAATTTTTATGGATTGCTGTTTCCAATTCCTGCTGTATTTGGTCATCAGCATAAACACAATAATGAATGGACTTTATTGTCGGTCCATCTGTTGTTCGATATCTTTTCCACAAAAAGATTATTCTGTTTGTTTTTACAATTAACTCCTGTACTATGCTAAGGATGGATGCAGACATTTAAAAATGGTGGTTGGAAACCTACGCGAGTAATCTCTCCTACTCCTTGACCAATCAGAAATGTTCAGCACCACACGCCCCACCCCAAAGATTCTGTTACTCTGGGAAAGTCCTACTTCCCGAGCAGGGACTGTTTTTGGTGTGAAACATAGTTCCTCGTTCCTGGTTCTAGACGCTGGTTCCAGCGGTCAAAACGCAGTTCCTGGAAAGATTTCTAGTTCCTGGGAATAGTTTCTGCGGTGAAAAAGTGGCAATGGATAACTATTGACTTCTTGCTGTCATTGATGCTAAAGAGGGCAATACAAAGTGTTAAGAACTAAGGTCATGCCGACTTTTGAACAGAGGTCAGTTCATTTCTATCTTTGTTGCCATGTTTTAGTTTCATGATTGTGCCATTCTGTTATGACCACCAGTTGAATGTAAATCCCATAAATAAAGAAATGTGTTTTGCCTGCTCACTCGTTTCCTATACAAATGGTGCATATATTATCAATTCTCCATGGGTATGCAAACTTGTGAGCACCACTGTATCCAAAATGGGTTAAATAGGTGTGAGGTTATGACCAAACAAATATGGGTTGGATGTTCACTTTGAGGTACCTTTCTTCTTGGCTTTCAACATTTTAAAGTCAATTTCAGCATAGGTCACATCAACAGGTGCTACGGGACAAATCCAGTCAACAAATCAAGGAATTAGTTACTGCATATTTTGTCTCTTCATTCACAACTTTTGAATCACACATTCATTTTTTTCCGTCAATTCGTACAAAGCATCCTACCTGTGGCTTTCCATGTATTAAACTCAGAGTGTATTTGACTTTCTTTACAACTAGATTTTTTTGCTGAGGTGTTACTCAACTTTGGTTCATTGATCATTAATAAAAATGTTGGTTCATGTTGATAGTTACCTGTCTTCGTGTCCAACTTCCTGAGTTGAATTTGCGCATTTGTCACATCACTTGGCACAGACACAGCAGAAACACCCGCAGAATCTGACAAATACATACAGGAACAATCTGACAACATAGCATTCCTAAATAAAGAGTGGCAGCAAGACTAATACACTTCAACTAAACATACCTACCAAAAACAGAAGATTACAATGTGTAAATCAAATATCCCATCCACATTAATTAACAGTGCAAATACAAACATAATAAAAGAAAGAAAACATAGAAATAATATGAAAAACTTTCGAAATAGAACAACAGAAAGGTAGTTTGTCTGAATTGCCCTACAGGCGCCAACACGTTTAACTACAGGTTATTCTGCTAAACTTTCCATGGGTAAAGAGCTTGTAAACAAAAGCAGTTTCCCAGTACTCTGAAAACATTTTATATATCTAAGTTTAACCAGTTTTAAGAGCCCATTTGATTAATGTTATTTTAATACAATTTTGCCGGACCGTGTAAGCAGATACGGCCCAGAAGATTAAATGTCTCTTACTGACTGATTGATTGAGTGAGTAAATGACTGACTGTCTTGTCTTGTTAAATAGCATAGTGGTTAGAGAAGCGGAAGCTATAGGTCCCGCAATCGAATCTCCTCGCAGTCAAAACAAAGTACGCATTTGGATTTGTTCCGGATAGACAAAATCATAGCTGCCTCCAACAATCAGTAGCTACATTATAGTAAATTTAGACAACAAGAAACCAGACAAGCCTAGTTAAGCCGGCCCGCATTAGAAAGTCTTGCCCTCTCGAGATCCAAACCCGGGTCGCCCAAGTGGAAGGCTGTGTCCTTAACCACAAAACTGCAGAGGGATACATTTCATGGGTGTTAGTATAGCCTCGTGTGTCTACCCTGAACAAATCCTCTTTAGCCACTGGCTGTTTCTACAGCTAATTGGCCATTTGTGAATGATATTGATGCAGTTAAACAGGCCAATTTTTCCCAAGTTTTCCTCTACCAGAGATTGAATCTTTGAACTGTATGGCGTTTGCCAGGGGCCGTTTTAACTGCATATTAGCCAGCAATGGGCTATTCCAGTATCTACTAACTTAATAGAAAAGTCAAGAACTGAGTAATTGCTAGAGAGTCTGAAACGCTATTTCATTTCATAAGAATGTTCTTTTTCCTTTCATGGCGTAACAACATTCTTTGTAATTTTAATCGTGAATGACATCGGTACAATAAATATCAATAAATGTGACTATTACCTGACCATACTGACCTGTATATCCAGCATCAGGAGACTGACCATACTGACCTGTATACCCAACATCAGGAGACTGACCATACTGACCTGTATACCCAACATCAGGAAACTGACTATACTGACCTGTATACCCAACATCAGGAGACTGACCATACTGACCTGTATACCCAACATCAGGAGACTGATCATACTGACCTGTGTACCCAACATCAGGAGACTGACCATACTGACCTGTATACCCAAAATCAGGAGACTGACCATACTGACCTGTATACCCAACATCAGGAAACTGAACCTGGGTAGACCCTTGGTCCTGTTGGGAGTCCTGGTTGGTACTCAGGGGATGCACGGGCCTGCAGGATGAGAGACATGAAGACACACAGGTCACACAGTCAGGTCCGGAAATGGACACTGAGTATACTATAATTGGACAACAAGTTTTGCTATTTTGGCTGATAACCAAAATATATTCAGGTAACAGCTATCTAATGAATATGGCCTGAAAGTGCAGTCTCTCAGCTTTGAGGGTATTTACATTGGAGGAGGGGTTTAGGAATTACAGCTCTAAAATATGTAGGCCCCTCTTTTTCAAGGGATCAAAAGTAATTAGACAATTGACTCAAAAGCTGTTTCATGGACAGATGTGGGCCATTCCTTTGTTATTTATTCATCAATTAAGTTAAAGGTGTGGAGTTAATTCCAGGTGTGGCATTTGCATTTGGAAGCTGTTGCTGTGAACCCACAACATGAAGTCAATGGAGCTCTCAAAGCAAGCGAAACAGGCCATCCTTAGGTTGCACAAACACCATACATCAGAGAGATAACAAGAACATCAGGAGTGGCCACATCAACGGATTGGTACATTGTGAGGGAACGCACTGGTGAGCTCTGCAACAGAAATAGTAATGGGGCCTAATTTATAAACATTGTGTTCGAACAAAAGAATGCATACGCCAGGTCCTATGCAAACTTTAAAATGTATAAATAACTAACTACACGTGAGAATGTGCAATCCTCCACGCACACTTTGAAAATTGAGAAATAAGAAACTGCAACTCTGATGGCAGAAAGATGAAACTTGAGGAAAGCGTTCAAATGAAAAACATTGTGAAAAATACTTTGAAGTATAACCTCTAACCTATTGCATACAAAAAATAGGATTTCCGATGAATAAAAAAGCAGATATCTGTCGATTAAAAAGAATCCCACAAATATTTGTACAGGTGAGTCGGGTATAATATTAGATAGGATCTGTAATCATTCAACCGTTCTTGCATGTCATGATATTAATTCTCACAAATAATAAGGTGAACATGAGGACCAATTACATTCAAACTGAAGCTGTTGCCTCAGTCCGGCAGAGATAAATGCTCCATGTCATTCATGTCATCACATGAAAGTTGCTCATTGCTGTCAATGTGGCAGCCCAATAATGGCCCAGTCATTGTCAATAACAATCAGTGTATTTACCACGCCTGAAAGTGTTTGAATATTGGGTAACTTTTACATTAGAATAGGTGGGTATGTAAAGGCATTCAGTGGCAATATGTAAAGATGCACAATGGCTGCTTCTGCCTTTGGAAGATTAGGCCACTGGAAGAATTCAGAGGGATCGAATAATCAGAGAAAGTAATTTGTTGAATTACATTTAAGCCCCTGAAATAAGGGGACTATGTATGAAAATGATTGCAATTCCTAAACGTATCTTACAATATTTTTGTTCAACCCATTGAATTAAGCTAAATGTCTTCAATTCAACTGCATCTTGGTTGTTTCATTTCAAATCCATTGTGGTGGCTCACAGAGACTAAATTATGAAAATGGTGTAAGTTTCCAAATAGTTCTGGACCAAACAGTATAACTGTATGAATCAACATAGTTTTGAAACAGATGTACTCACGAGAATCTTCTGTTAGAACAGGAACCTGTAAAGAAAAATGCACACTATTTAATCCGGTTATTTTAAACCGCTAATTTTAAGAGTTCCATTA
>JACXGJ010013117.1:0-16813 GCA_016801105.1 Esox niger | reverse complement strand
TGTGTGTGTGTGTGTGTGTGTGTGTGTGTGTGTGTGTGTGTGTGTGTGTGTGTATGTGTGTGTGCGCGTGAGAGCTGAATGTACAACTTTCTAAACATTCCAACTGGAGAAAATGGAAGAGAGGGAGACCGGGTAGAATCGGGGAGAGAAAGTTGAGAGAGGAAGAGGAGCGAGAGGAGAAAGAGTGGATGGTGAAAGAGGAGGGGAAAAAGTGGGTAGAGCAAGAGGGCAAAGATAAAGGGAGACACACAAAGAGACAGACACAGAGAGAGACCGAGTTGAAGATGGTAGTGTGAAGGAAGGAAGTAGCAGGGTATGTGCTGAAGGAATCCTCCAGCAGCCCAATTAGAGCACAGAGGCCAGACCCCCCACACACCGGTACACACACACACACACACCCAGACGCGCAAACACACACTCTCCCCCTCTCTCTTTCTCTCTCATTAAATTACAGTGGTGTGGTACTGAGGAGGGCCTCCTGCGGTGGGCAAGAGCAGAGGGTCATGGGAGAGAAGTTGGCGGATCGACACCGAGCGCTGCCAGAGGAGAGCATGCTGGGAGGCTTAAGGCCCCTCAGACAAATGTAGACAACCGTGAGACAACCATGAGACAACGTGGCTGAGTCCACCACAACAGCTTGAATGGTAAAATGCGTGTGCTAAACTGCATCTGTTAAATTGCATATATTAAAATGGCATATATTACTCGTTTTAAACTAGGCAGGTTGAGCCCTGAACGCTGGGTGTAGCGGCAATATACCACAGTCCCTCCACCCTTTGGCTTAATTACACTACATTAGAAGATAATAATGCAGAAGTAAATTTATCTCACTAGTCATTATAACTAGGCATACATCTCTTTACAAAGACAACCATTAGGCTACTGAAGTTATCACTGTAATACCAGAACTTTACCCATGGTATTTCCAATAGCCTCAAGTCCAACCCTGGGTCGGTGAAATACATGTAGTTAGAATATCATGTTTTGTTTTCAATCTGTTTTCAATCTAACCAAGGCTACAGTATAACTCTTCTAGTGCACGAGAAATAGGGGCTTTTCAGTGTTTTTCGGATGATTCCGGGAACGATTCCCGCAGCTGGAATTTGATGAATGGGAAATCAGGCAAGAGAATTCTTCCCAAAGCTCTGGACAAATTGGATATTTGTTAATGGTGCGCGTGGCTCCGCCAGGAGAAGAGCCGGTCGAGATTCAGGATGAGATAACCATTCTGAGGTAAATATTACCTGGAGTGTGTGTGTGTGTGTGTGTGTATGCGCATCTGTTGTAGCAGATGGGTGTACATGACCCCAGGTGAGGATAGAGAGTGAATGGCAGATGAGGGCAGACAGGTGGGATTTGGTTCACACACAAACACACAAATGTGACTCTACATGTATGCGCGCGTGTGTGCATACTGAATGTATGCGCACGCCAGTTTCTGATGTATCTTTTAAAACCCTTGTCGCTCTGCGCTCAAAACAACCAGAGCAACAATCAGAACAGCTCCTCCCGGGCGGTTCAAGGCCACCGCTCATCCCGGCGACGTTCACCAATCACGAAGTGGCTGTGGGGACCATTCTCTAGTGTTTTTACTGCACCTGTGATGTTTTGCCCCACTTTGCCTCGTTCCCCGTCCCACTTCTTCACTGCTCATTCGCCGAGCTGTCAGTCCCAACTGTTCCAATCGAATAAAGAACAAACCCCCGAAGCAGAAGAGGCAAGACAATTGTAAGAAATCTAATGTTTCTTTGATAAACACGCACGGAAAGCGCGGAACTCTGCTATTCAGTAGGAAAGAACGAGCAAATGCAAAACGGAGAGGGGAAGAGGCACACACTCCACAGCACAATATAGCTACTCTAAATGTTGAATGTAAAAGTAGGCCATGATAGAAAGAATTGTTGCATTTCTCGAACATCTCTCAGTTACACAACTGGTGATGTAACCGGTAAAAAAAAAAGAAATGGATCTCTTTCCCTCCCCACTCGGTTTGTCCAGAGTGTATGTCTGTCTGTGTCCAGAGTGAACCGCTTCTGAAAGTGCTCCTCTGTCAGTGTGAAAAGCAATGCAGTATTTATGGGAGGTTGGGAAGGATGGGTCTTCGGGGGTGGGGGGGTGAGAGGGAGGGAAACTGTGTGGTGGTAGGCAGTAGCGGGGGGCTTGAGACGGGGGGAGAGTTTATTTTGGTCCTCAAAGTGGGTACATGCAACAGCAAATCTACACAAATTAACCAGACAAGAAATGAATCACCAAAATAAATAAAAACAGAGAGAGAAGGGAGAGGAGGGAAGAGAGAGAGAGGGAGGAGGAGGGGAGGAACTGTGTTCTGTTGTAGGCCCTCTACCTAGTCTGGGATGCTAACCTCAAACCTCTCTGCTACTAACACTGCAAGGAGATAGAGTTCAACCTGTGAGAGCGTTCGTGTATGACTGTGTTGGCCTATCTACCATCGACCCCGCCTGTTCATCCAAGTGAGGTCTTCAATAATTAAAAGCTGGTTGGCAGAGAGTGCTCAGCAGAGTATGAGAGATGGAGAGAGGGGGGGGGGGGGCACAGAACCCTCTGCCAAACCATAGAACCCTCTGTGACACATTAGAGTCACTTGTTTCCCTCAGACCCACAAAGAACTTGAAATCAAACATTGATAAACTCAAGTATCTTTATCTTTCTTGGAAAAAGAGTGAAGGAGACGAGGGAGAAAAGGGGAGAGAAAACCCAGTGAAAGACGTGAAAGAACATTGTCATAGAGATGACAAAGATCCCTGTTTGGGAGTGATTTGTGAGGGAATGCACACGTCTGTGTGTATTGGAATGTTTATGTGCTTACGGTCCCTAGGTCACTATAAGGACATGTAGAGACTAGCAACACTACAGTCAGGGGGAACAACGTCCCTCGGAGTCTTCCCCTAAATCTGTCTGTTTCCTGATTTCTCTATTGGCTATGCTGAAAGAAGGGCACTGTAAAGGGAACTTATCCCTATTGGCTCAAGTTAAAACTAGTTAACTGCAGGTGGAATAGGTTGCCCGTTAAATGTAGTCAGCTAACAGCCCTCAGCCGTCTTCTACTGGCAGGGTTTTGGAGGGATTTCATTGGCAGCTTTGATACACTGTCTACATTGTATTTGTCCTCCTTCACCATTAAAGCTACAAGTATCTGTGCTTAAGATACCAGAAAAGCGTGGTCGTGTGTGTGTCCGTTATACTGTGTCTCTGTTTCCCGAAGCAGAACTCTGCATCATCTGGCCATGAAGTGATAACATACGATGCACTTCCAATAACAGTTAGGAAAGTTTAGTGCGTGTCTCTGTGTGTGTTTCAAAAATTGCAGTGTGTGTGGGCGCGCGTGTTTGTGTCACAGATCTCCCACACTTCTCCACTAAAAGCTCCCAATGACAGTCTCCATCGCCTTATGAATTGTTTATTAAGGGTCTTTCAGCTCATTACTGGGGCCAGCTCCGTACAGCCGACCACTGAGCTACGGCGTCTGTGTGTTCCCATTACAACAGAATCGGATAATGAGGTTTGCGGAGGGAAAACAGGATCCTTCTCCGCCGCGGCCAGGGCTTCCAGATAAAAGGCTAAAGTGAGTCTCAATGTGATGGAGGATAGTAATGTTTGGGCCCTACAGGGAGCCGTAGTGATTAGCTCTCCATATTTCTCCATAACTTAGCTTTGGTTGGCGGGACGCCCTGCTGCGGTTCTGGTCGGGACATTAATGTTGGAACAAGTGATGCAGGGGCGGTGTACGAAAGCACCCTACTGTCAGAGTAGACGCGCGCCGGGCACCGATGCCGGCCGACGCCCGCCACACACATGCTCGCGAACGCGCGTCCCGCTGACACCCTACTGACATAGCTAGCATGTCCTGCTGTGTTTGGCTCCCATCATTAGCATCGGTAATGGCAAGAGATTTTCTAATAGGAAGAGAACATGTTGTTGTCTAGTAATCAGGTCATATTCTGTCTTCTTTCATGTCACAAGGCTTTGAACTTCTTTTTCCTTTTGACGTCAGTACTGTGGAATGTTTTGTCAGTTCTAAGACTTCGAGAGTTGACCCAGCAAACGAAAGCATTCCCAGGACATTTGGTGAACGTTCCCATTAGGTTCCGGTTCGGGTTTGATCACAACGTTCTGTGTAGTGTTCTGTCAGCACTACAGTGGGGAGGATAGCCCACTGAAGGGGTTTTCAAACTGGTATCCCCGCCGGGAAACACCAGGGGGTCCGCGGAAACATTTCATAAGGGGAAAAAAACTGCCTCTTAGACAGTTTTTCACAAAATTAAATATTGTTTTTATTATAAGCCTACCTACAGAAGTCCAATTGGACTAAGATCAATATTTCTGTCTCTCGCAGGCAGTTATTCCATTTCTGACCAATGGGTGTTTTGCTCAACATTTGCACGTGCCACGGTAAAACTATGTGCGGTTCTTGTGAGGACGACCAGAACACAAACTTACAACATTACTTTTCAAACTATAGGACTGCCGTCTTGTTTCCTTTCACATTAGTAAAACATTTAGAAAAACATTTAGAAAACATAGTAAAATAGCCAACATAGCAAATGATTGCCAGGTTTAGATTAATGCTAGACACATAAACATGTAGTTGGCTATATTAAGAAGCTTGAATTGGCAACCTTTAATGTCGTGCCTGCATCCAATTTATTTCAAGCAAATTAGCTACTATTCAGACACTACTTTTTTATGCAATAATAATTTGAATGCCAGTCAAACAGCATATGACAAACATAAGTGAAATAACCTTTGGGAAGGTTTGAAAAATCCATTAATCTTAAAATGGTAAACATTTTCGTGGGAGAGTTTGGAAAAAAATATAAAATTGTGTGTGTGTGTGTGTGTGTGCGTGTGTGCCGGAGTGATGGCCAAACCCAAAGGCCCATTAGCTGCTTTTGACAGATGCAAAGGACGCCGTTCGGTTCGCTTGCTGCTAAGTGAAAGCCTGACAGATGCCGAGGCGACGCCCGGGTTGTCCAGAGGAGGTTGGCAGCGCTGTCGCCGCCGACGACTGTGTGGTCAGAGGGCTTCCTGTCACTGAGCCCGCCTACGGTAGCCGCTGCCTCAGGTCGCCGTGGCGAGGATCATAATGACATACTTCAATCTTAAAGCTGACCATTGACCACGGAGCGGACAGACACTACACTGTTCACACCAGCCGTGTCCACGCGCGAGGGAGTCCCAGATAGCTAGCCGCTAAGACAGGTCTATCGCTTGCATCGACCCACCCTCTCCACCC
This sequence comes from Esox niger, assembly GCA_016801105.1. Classification (NCBI taxonomy): domain Eukaryota; kingdom Metazoa; phylum Chordata; class Actinopteri; order Esociformes; family Esocidae; genus Esox; species Esox niger. The sequence continues at coordinate 11,559 of JACXGJ010013117.1, read as the reverse complement.
CATCACTAGCTCTCATCTCTCACTCCCTCATCTGTGAACCAACGTGTCACCATCTCTCCCACTATCTCTCTACACGGCGCAGACAAAACAAGCGACTCGGAGGGGCAAAGGGTTCTTTGGCCACCGTGGCTGCATTCAGCGCTTGAGGCGTATCAATCTCTCCTCTCTCATACACCCGCTCAGTCATTCACTCACAAGCACCCTTTGACCCACGGTTTCGGCGTTTGCTATCTCTCAAAGCCGGTCATAACAACCGACGAGAGGCATCGGGGCACCGTGGCAACAACTGCCGCGCGTGATCGAGCGGGTGGGTCATACAGGAAACTGGAAAACGTTCACGGTAGATAATCAAAGCCGGAACAATCACTGGGCTAGTTTAAGGCCGAGCGTGTCCAGTGTCGTTGACAGGAAACGCTACTGCTATCAGATTGGCATTAACTGCGCAGGGGAAGGAATGTGAAGTGCAGCAGGGCCGACATGAGTTCATTCTTTGTCAGGGAAAGAGTAGCGTGTTGTGGGCGTGTTACGGGCACCGTCCTACCTATGCAGTAGCAGAGCAACACGGACAGCAGGATGGAGAGACCCACGGCGCTCAGAGCCGTGCACCTCCAGGAGCAGTACTTGGACGACTTCTTGAACTTGAAGGCGGAGCGGGAGAGCGTGTTCCTGGGTAGGGGCCGAGTGGGCGGCGAGTAGACCGTGCCCGTCGCCATGGTGTAGCCCGGGGTGGCCGTGCTGAACAGAGGGGTGGTGCCGGTGCCTGTCTTGAAGAGGAAGTGCCTGGAGGAAGCAGAGAGAGGGGCACGCGTTCACACAAGCCCAAAACGGAACTGGATCGAACTCAACCACTCGGGCAGACGTTGGAGGTCTAGGGCCACTGCTTGGAACGACGGGTTTGACGTTCCACTTTAAGAAGCAACCGAACAGTAGGAAACAGAGTGGGGAGCTAATTACAGTGGCTCAAAGAAATGAACACAGAACAAACATTTTAAGACCCGGATACGTGGGCCAAAACACAGCAAATGAACACTGACAGACAAAGCGTTAGAAAGATGTTATGCACAGACATACAGGGCACCGGCAAAGACACGCCTAGGCTGATTTAATTATTATCTTAGTTAATAAAACATCCTCTTGCCGTACAAGCATGATTGCCTGAGAGACCAGTGGGCTTGAGGTAATTACCAAGGTCAGCCATTTTAATCAAGTTCACTGGTGTATGTGTGGGTGTCGCTGCTCACTGATTGAACCAGGAAGCAAAGAACCAGAGAGTTGAGGGGCTCACTTTATTTTTCCAATCAGCTGCTTAAAACTGAATTAAGGTGTTTGACTCTGTGTGTGTGTGTGTGTGTGTGTGTGTCTGCATGCACGTTACATTTATGCAACAAGTGTTCATGTGTCAGCCACAAAGTGTGTCTTAACTCCTTCTCTCTGGGTAGAAAGGTGAGGTCTCCAGTATAGCTAGCGGCTGTACTGATTGTTAAGAACCTCTCATTACATGAAGGACGGAGAGAGCGAAAAAATTGGAGTATGAACGAACGAAAGAGAGAGAGAGAGAGAGAGAGGGAGAGATCCGGGCGGATTTAAGTTGTACAACCACGTCCTGAGGGTCAGAGGATAAGTGTTGGAGCAGCATTATAAAGGGATATTAAAACCAGGGAGATGTTGCTTAGCGCTAAGAATCCCCGCCAAGACCACGTGTGCGCCTATCATTTCATTCAGAGGCTCTCCCTGATGAATGGGCGAATTGGAAAAAGAGGTGAGGGCCAAAAACCTGAACGCTGTCGTCCCAGTAGCGGCATTTTTTCCGCTCGCACAAACGAGTTCCTCCGTCCGCTTTTTGCTGCCCGATTTGTCATGCCCAATTTCGGATTAGCGAGTCAATTGCGCCTCTGTAAGCAAAGGTGAGCAATTCTCCTAAAAAAACAACATGAAAGCGGCATTTGCTTTAGTGTCTTTTGTCTTGCTTTTGAACAAGCACATTGACAGGAATGAGCCATGGAGACATTAAAGACCATGGAGACACCAGACAATGGGACATACAGATTCTAGCTGTGGTAACCAACCAGACAACACTGAGCTTTCTATATGCCTAGTGACATCGGGCCCGCCCACTTCCGTGACACAGTGGGGTTTAATGACGATATCAGAAATAAGAGAAGACTGAAATCTCATCTATATGAGAGGGTCGGTAGGCCAAAGATGATGGCTATAAAAAAGCTTGCATTTAATTAATCTTTATCAGCATATGTCAGGCTTTTTACCCAGCATATTGTCTTTTACAGTGAAACCCTTACTTCACTTTTCTGCCGAATTTGATGTTAAAGGGTTCCTCGCCATTGAAGTCGTCTTTTGAGCCAAATAAATAGTAATCTGTTAATTTTCTTCAAAGCCAATAGAATTTGGCTCGTGAGCATCTACTAAAAAGTTAATTATAATCAACTATATATGGTTTGATGTTGCTTGAAGAAAAGAAAAATTAACACCTTATTACCTACTTTTTAGCTAGCAGTGGCAATATTTAACGGAGGTTTTCTAAAGACATTATAAAGAAAACGGAATCAGAGATCACAGTTTCTCTTGGCCCGTAGACACCTTCTAGCGTGAGCAACCACTTAATATTAAGTCAGCATTTACTCTCATGAGCTAAAAAAGCAAACTAAGTCAGGGGACTGGGCATGCGTGTTGGCGTGCGATGCTAGCTGTGCAGAGTTAGCCCTTAGCATGTTTCTATCAGGGTGCTGGTACCAGGCTCAGTGTTGCCAGGGGTGGAGCAGCAGCCGGGGGTCGGGCACCATGCGGAGAGGAGGAAAACAAGATGGCCGCTCGGAGGGAGCGCGAGCGAGCGGGAGGAACGTACCCGTCCCCATAGGCGCCTTCGTGGCACGCGGGAGGGAACACGTCCATCTCAATCAGGTTGTCATGCCCGTTTTCGAGAACTGCTTGCTTTGCTAATTTTCTACATGAGGGAGATGTAGATACGAGAGACATAACACAATTAGAGAGGTGTGTGTGTGCGCATGTAAAATCAGGATTGTGTTTGTATACAACACAATTAGAGAGAAGGGAACACTTCAGTAGATTAGTGTTATTGCCAACATTATTAGTTTTGGCAGCCAGACATCAACACACCCAACCCACCGATCACCGCGATCGCCCACCACCCCACCCCATGACACCTGTCTGGCCGATTGGCAGACAGGTGTCATTCCTGTAGACGCACACCTGTCTGGGAGAACACACAGACGTGCACATATTTGCATAAGGACACAAAATCGCAAAAGCAATTCTAAGGACACACACACACACACACACAGACAGACAGGCACACACACAAAGACACAAAAACGTGCACGCGGCATAAACACCTCGATCCACCGACCAGCGGCACATCTCATTCCCATCTCGTTTCTGTATTTTTACATACCGACTCCCTGCGTTTCCACCCGCCACGGTGAGGGCGACAGGTAAATGTGTGAAGATGAGAAGAGAGTGACTGTGCGGTCGCAGATGGAGGGCCGCTGAGAGAAGTGAGATTTTTATTCCCCTCCATAAAGCGGTGTGTTTAAGGCGACACTGGGAGAGTCAATGTGTTCAACTGAGTCGCGGATAACCATGTTACAACCTCCACTCAACACCCCTCCCCCAACCTGCCAGCAGTGCTGAGAACCAACAATAAAATATATTAGGGCCAGATCACTGGTTGTTTACATTTTATTAGAAGCAGTAATACATTTACGGTGTGTGTGTGCGTGTGCGTGTGTGTGTGTGTGTGCGCGCGCACAAGTGTAACAGGTTTGGTTGTTTGTTCTTGACACTTTAAATTTGTGTATTTAATGTTTATGTATTCTGATTGGTTCATTCAATTAAGGCTTATTCTCTATTAAGGTTTATTTGGTCTTTAGCTAATCTTGTGGACAAGGGGGAGATGGCAAACAACGATTCCCAGTCTGACAACAACATGCCAGCATGCCAGCAGTAGGTCACGTTCTAGAATAATCCACTCTATTTCGGCCATAACAGTGTTTACCAGTTTACTATGTAACATTCATTGGAGTGATGGAATTACCTCACCGGTTGTTCAGTTATTTCACCGCCCCGGCAAACCAATCACAGATAAACAGTCATTAGCATAGTGTTGTCCTGAAAAATTAAATGGGTGTCCTTGTGTCTATTGTCAAGTTTCTACATTCATTTCATCTGGTCTTATTTTGTTCATCCCAATTACGATATTTGATTGCAAAAGCAAAGTGTGACAATTCCATGCAGGTGACTCCATGTCTCATCTAATGGACAATTCATCCGCCGGCTGGGGCTGTTGTGCAGTAAGGGACATGTTCTCATGAGTTACCGAGTAAGAGCTCATCTTTTACGTGGGACCCAGACGTAACTCCCCGATGGATCTGTCCACTCCTTGACTACATGCACCCCGACTTCAGAGACTTGTGCATCCTGGCGACGTACCGCGACGCCGTGCTCCAACCTCCCCTTGCCTTAACCGAGGCACACGGCACCACTCTCCCCTCCAATGGAGCACTACACCCCGGGGCACGTTTTGCCCCTCGGAAAATCCATAACTGTCATTCACTGGTATTTATTATTTCCATGTGCTCTTTTCTGTTGTAGATTTAAATGCCTTGGAATGCTTTTCGATTATTTCGGATGGATGTAAAATACGAAGGCGTTAACGTCTACGCTCGGCGTGATCGTGGGTCTGGCTCTAGGCTTTACTCAACCCATGTAAATATATATTAGAGGCACATTGCTTTAGCGTAGTGTAGAACATTAGAGAACACTGTGTGTGTGTGTGTGTGTGTGTCTACTGCCCATTTGTCTTCATAGATGTGATTTATACTCCCTCTATATATACTATATTGGATGTGTAATAAAGTATTATTTATTGCCATTTCAAATTGCGAGGTATTAGGATTGCATGGTCTATGTGCAACACATTACACTGGTATAGTTCATATTTCATTTTGTGGTAGAGCGAAGTGGAAAGGTGTTTAGAAAAATAGCCATCAATCAAAGCAGAAATCAAATAAGTTTGTTTAATTCATACTGACGGCGTTGTTATCAATCGCCTCATTAAAAATACAATTAATTCTAATGAAATCTGATATAGCGTTCATGAAGAAACAGCAATACGTTTTAATTGAGTTTGGGTACCTTTTCCAGTTCAGAGGGCTCCTTTCAAGCAAAACATATTATGTTTCATCGCTCGTATCAGTGAAAGAGAGAGAGAAAGAGATGTGAGGGAGAGAAAGTCTAAATGGGAACGTGGCTACATTTTAAATTATTTGAAGCTATGATTAATCTGATTAACAAAACCAGACAATGTTCATAAAATCTTGACAAAGTTGAATGAATTCCTCCATTAGCATTAAAACCAAACAGCAACAGGATTGTATTCGTTTTAAATGCATTTTTGTAAACTAGGGAGACTAAATAGGTTGACGGTGCTATGATAGAGTTCCAGGGGCAGCCAGAGACTTGTAGAGCGCCTTCAAAAGCATAGCCACGCATTGTGCGGGGGCCACCATTGTTAATTGATTGGAGGTGGCGTGACGCTGAGCAGCAAATTACTATGCTAATCCCTCAATATCTCTTTTCACGTCACCAGAGCTACAATTGGTGTAGAGGAGAGATGCTAACATTAGCCGAAGAATGTTGCAATAGGGATGACATTAATGTTAGCAGAGTGACATAAGCAATGTTAACTTTGGCACAAGGTCTTAATGAAGCATCTGTAAATTAGCATTAGCTCACAAACAAGCTATTATTAGCACTCAGGCCATAAACATGCACATGCTAGAACAATAGTAGCTCAAAAACAAAATTATGTGTTTTTAGGGTTAGAATAAAGATCGAAGGTAAATATCACCATTAATGTCAGGTTATTGATCAGCTATTTTAACGTTGTGAGAATGTGGCATTGGAGAAGTTATGTTAGCATGCTGCTATAGAAAAGCTATGCTTAGCTAGTGTTAGACTTGCATTACAATAACTTAAATTAGCCTGTCAGATATGTCAACACATTCTATTGTATATTTTCCCTAGAGCATAAACATTGAAAAGCAGTTATTGCAACAAGACAGGCTCAGAGATATGACAAGAAACTGAGGTACTTTGGGGGGGGGTGGGGGTTTTGACTTCCAGACTGGGCAAGTGAAAGATAATCCAGGCAGAGCAGAAGTGGTTGGAGAAAATAAAGAGTGTGTGTGTGTGTGTGTGTGTGTGTGTGTGAGTAAAATAGGCGTGGGAGGCTGTCCTCTGACACGACAGGTGGGAATGTCAATGAGTCACAGATTGAGTGATGGGGGGGATTATCACCTCAGAATGAGAGCTTTCACACTCCTCCCTCTGTCGTCCCCCCATACCTAATCCAACTCCCTGAGGACCCATGCACCTCTTTCCCATCCCTTCATCTGTGGCCACTTCATCAGACCACCCAGACCGCTCCTTTTCTTCTTCTCTCATTCTCTCCATCACATCCACTCCAATGTTATCTAACTGTCCTTGGTCCTCCTCTGCAGCCCTGCATGTCCACTCAGACCCCTAACATGCTGTACATGCTGTACCCGTGCCGCTTTTGTACCTTCTTCCCTCGCCTCTTCCCCTCCTTCCCTCTCAAACACCAAACATTTACAGTATCCATCCATTCTGTTGGTTTTTTGTAATAATTTAAAACACAAAATCTCCCCATAGTCATTATCACCCTCTCAAAAATCATCCCATCGTACTGATATTATATTGTTCTGCTGCGCATGTCATCATCACAGGAAAAAAAGGAAATGTTACCTCAAAGCTACAAAACTGTCGGATTAATAAACATCAAAAAGTTCACCCATGTTTGTTGCAACACCAGGTTTTGAATGAAAACAAGAAAGAAAAGTTTGAAAAGGAGTTGAAGCTACTTTTATCTGCAGCTCCATAGGTTTGTGGCGGTATGCTAATGTCCGTCATTGGTATTCATGAGGTGGCATGGCTATAGCTTCTGGCTCACAATGTTACCAGGGCAACATTGATGTAACATTGATCTATACCCCACGGGTTGTAAATATTTGTACAAATGTGATAGTCAGCTCGAGGACAGGACTGGAGAACATAGCCTTCTCTGTGTTGCCGTTGGTGATTCGGGGCTGGGAGGTCGGGGGTTGTGTGTGCGCGTATTACCTAAAGGCATACCACAGTTGGTGTGTGTTTAGTCTGAAGAGATTAACCTCATAGTACATATGATACCGCGGCTGTCTGCATATCTTTCTATGAGCTGTGTGTGTGTGTGTGTGTGTGTGTGTGTGTGTGTGAGTGCGTGCGCACAAGCACACATGCATCCTCCCTCTTCGTGATCTCTGCCTGAATACAACACTTTGAATGAATGTGTGACTTTATGAATCAGTACTTTAAGCCTACAATGGTGTTGATGGTAATCTAAGTTCCTCATTTGCTCCATCTGATAGCGGGTACAAAGCGTAGCTCTTAGTAGCAGCTGAGCGTTTGAATTCAGCCAGCCCCCCGGCAGTACAGAAGTGCCACTTAGAATAAAACAAGGAGGCCGAGCTATATCGGTTCATTCCGATTCTAATGTTTTGTCTGTGATGCGATACAAATCCTTCACATAAGCATAACTTCATTATCATTATGAGCGTAAATGATTCACCAGTTAACCAGGGAAATATTCAGACTGTTGATATTCACGAACTGAAAAAAGAAACACGCTGCTGATTGATCAACCTTTTATTTATGTAGCAATGAAATATTGTCTCACTAAAAAGAGCTGTTAATCCGCGCCAGTGTTTGCAGTGCGTGTCTACGGGGGAACATTCTAGATGTATGGCAATGCTTTCCATCACAGCCTTCTGTATCCTGCTAGGCCGATAACAGGGAGAAATCTAAATGACTTTCTTTCATCAGTGTTGTCGATCAAACGCGCGCGCACACACACACAGCACTAACACACACAGCACTTACACACCCACACAAATTAGATCGTAATTTGGTGTTGTCGATCACACCCTGTCTAGATCTCCTAGTTCTAGGAGGCTATGTTTAGAGTATGCCAAAGATGCGACGCCACTTTGGGTCGGGATTCACAGATGTTGAAATGTGTGAAGTTTGTGTGTGTGTGTGCTGCGCATTGGAAGCGACGAAACTTTTCATTATTATTCACGGACAAAGCAGAGAGCTATAGAGAGTTATTCATCTGTGCGCACGCTAGAGGGGTCGTTGAATGCATCAAGCACTGCTATATTAAGGCGCTCTCTTAATAAGACACACTCTTCGAACCTCTCAGAGAAATGAAGCCTTCCTCACCCACTTCTCTCCGTCACTAAGTGGGACTGAAACAGGACTCTCCACATATGACAACATCGGAACAGAAGGACATCAGAACAGGGGAACCCGTAACCTAGGTTATAAGGTTCCGGAACACTCAACCGGGCTTTTCTAATTCGTGGTTCTGGTGAGAAGCGCTAGCTACAGCTGATCTACAAAGCCGTCTCTACGTATATTATGCCGGTGAAAAAGGGAGAAGGTGTTCAAAATGGTCTAGAGGGTTTATTCAGATGAACGGTTAGTGTCTATGTGGGCGGTGGTGGGGAGTGTGTCAATATACTTTATGCAATAACCCAATGTTAATGTACCCAAGGAACTGAACTGTTTGAGCATATCCGGATATATTTTTATGCCAACAGAAAATATAAGAACTATGAGGCAATGGAGGGCAGGGAAGGCAGGGAACGTAAACATTATTTGCCGTTATTGCCATGCAGCAAGATGATTAAATATTGGAGATAGCATCTGAAGCCTGATAAATTGACTTTCCTTTTAAATTTCGAAGACACAGCACTGTAATTATTCTCCATAAAAAAGCAGCAGTTTTCAATAAACTCTAGTTAACTGTGTTTCTGACAGCAATAGTTTTAAAGAACAATTCACAGACAAAAGTAAAAACAAAACAAAAGTAAGTACATAAGATAGTGAAATATCTCTTGATGATAGGAAATGGGGATAAATTACGTTTCCCATAAAGCCTCAAAAGGTTTGATACCTGTGCCTCAAAGTTTCATGAAGTCCAGATTTAAAGAGATTTTAGATCCTTTCATCCTAACCTTGAATTATTACACATTTATTTCATCACTTCGTCTCAAGGCCAAAGAGAGTCACAAATAATGTCTGCTTTGGAAATCATGCGTTTGATTTGCAATTCAGTTTGTACTGGGGGGAACATTAGTTAAATCCCACCATCACATTTGATCGAATTTCTAAGACAGGGGCTAAAGATCGTTTTTCATGTTTTCTCAACTTTAAGGACAATGGCTGCTTAGAAAGTTCACCGCTTCCTTGTGAAGTTCTTGTTCTGTACACACACAAAAAACATAACCGCTACAGCCAATTCCACAAACACACACACACTTTTCCCCGCATGCCCGCCATCGGGTCGATATGCAATAGGGTGCCAATGACAGGAGGACTGGAAAAAGTGTTCAAAAGGCGCCCGCGAAGCAGAGACAGGGGAATGTGATACTAGAGTCTGTGCTATGTTGGTTGTCCGTGCAGAAGCCTGCGCTAAATAGCTTCCTACACACGGCGACATGCACACAGCAGGGCACCATGGCTTTGGATTGGGTCCACTGTGGCATTCCTGCACCCCCCCCTCCCCCACAGCCACGCTGGAGGTGTACTCCCTGTAAAAGACGGGTCGGTTTTGGGGGAAACAAGCTTGAAGCCCCTCGCGTTAATAATAGATGCCTACATGTTGTTTCGTCGATAGGAGACAAGAACCAAGGTCATGGAGGGGAGGGGGCGGGCCGATCGAATGGCATGGACCAGTGCAGGGAGGGGCCGAGAGAACAGGAGAGAGACAGAGAAGGGAAGAGACAGATGGGTGGCGAGAGACAGAGAGAGAGAGAGCTGGAGGAGATAAAGATATGCATAAAAAACGAGAGAAAGTAGTGCAGGACAGAATAATGGACATTAAAAAAGAGAAGACAGAGGCCGAGCAGTGGAGCATGACGCCAGCTGTTCTAACCCCTAGCCCTGTTCTACCTCTCCAGTGCTGTTAAACCCGCAAGAGGTCAGATCAATAAAATGGTAGCATGGTCATTTTTACAACAGTGTTTTGCAGCATGAATGAATGGAGCTTTGTTTTGGGAAATAGGAAACCATTTCTGGATTATATTTAAGAATGGAGTTGGCCAATATGGGTCAGGAAGGAGATTGAGCAGTCTGACCAGAGGGTGAGCGGTCTAACCCGATACCAAGACACTTGTAGGCATGGACATATACTAATCCAGATTCATTTACAGTGGGGGATGATGTTCTGTTTGAAATGCATACATTTTGTTCTGCCTGAATTTAGAAACATTAGGAAATGAATTAAGACAAGTTGTATTCTTTTGAAGCAGTGTTAAAGGTTGGTGAGCACAGAGTTCAACAAGGGACCCAGTGATTTTTAGACTATGTTGTCTGCATTGAGGTAGATAGGAAAATCACAGGCGTTATGTGTAACATTGCTGACGTATACTGGGAACAAGGTCGGCCCGAGAATCCAACCCTGAGGGACACCAATCGTCGCAACTAGAGCTTTAGACAGCAGACCCTTACATTTTACACCCAGTCCGCGGCCCGAGAAGTTATTTTCCAACCAGGCTAAGCTATTCTCTAAGAACCCAAAGCTGTTGAGTCTATTGATTAGAATTTGATGGTTTACGGAGTCAAAGGCCTGGGCCAGGTCGATAAGAACAGCTGCCCGGTACTGCTTCTTATCTATAACAGATATGATGTCATTAAGGATTGTCAATGTAGCTGAGGTACACCCAATACCAGCTCTAAAGACTGATTTCGCCACAGAGAGAGTATGAGGAGACAAAATGGCGGGTTATCAGTTTGTTTACCAGACTTTCATACATTTTGCATAGGCAGGCCAGGATGGAAATAAGCCTATAGCAATTTGGATCTAATTTTTTTGCCCCTTTGAAGAGGGGAATGAATGTCGCAGCTTTCCGATCTCTGCTACTGGCTGTTTTACCCTCCACCATTCTCGGAGAACCCAAGGCTGTTGAGTACTGTTCTATACCGCCCCCTGCCCTATTCTATCCATCCATTTCTTCGTTCTCTCCTGCCTCATACAGTCACACAGGCGGAGGGGGCTTTTTGCTCTCATTAGCTCGCAGCCTGGGGAAACATCTTGGACAAACAAAGATGGAGGTAGACATTGACTGTTTAGCACACACATTCCCTGCTGAAAACAGACATACATATACAGAAACACACACACATTCCCTGCTGAAACCAGACGTACATATACAGAAACACATACACACACACATTCCCTGCTGAAACCAGACGTACATATACAGAAACACAAACACACACACATTCCCTGCTAAAACCAGACGCACATATACAGAAACACAAACACACACACATTCCCTGCTGAAACCAGACGCACATATACAGAAACACAAACACACACACATTCCCTGCTGAAACCAGACGCACATATACAGAAACACAAACACACACACATTCCCTGCTGAAACCAGACGTACATATACA
>JACXGJ010013116.1:0-16811 GCA_016801105.1 Esox niger | reverse complement strand
TCTCTCTCTCTCTCTCTCTCTCTCTCTCTCTCTCTCTCTTGCTCTATATATATATATATATAAATATCAACCTTACTGCCTCTGTCCTTCTCCCTGTCTCTCCCCATCTGTCAATGTCTACAGTATCTCTCTCACTCTCTGTCTGTCTCAAACCATCAAATCATTGGTTCATAATAAGACTGCTCTCCTCTGTGGCAAAAACTAAACATCGTTTTTTATGGATTTTTAGAAATATCTTTGTACGCATTTAATTCTGTACGGGACAGAAAAGTGGTGAAAAGTACAGGAGAGATTTTTGGGCTGAAATGCATTAGGTCAGATTTGAATCCACACTACAGCAGTACATGTGCCTTGGATACATTGGCTTAGACACCTGGATCACTAAGTCATGATTTATTTAACGTATTTTGTGATTATGTTTGGAAAACAAACATTTGTAATTTCATGTCTTATTGATTTTTTATTCACAAATATGTGGCAAGGAAAACACTGTTGTTGTGTTATCTAGGGATAAAACCCCAGAATGAAATGTGTGCTTGTGTTTGTGTATGTGCATTTCTGTATGAATATGTGTGCAATTGTGAGTAATGACAGTGATTAATGCTAATTTCTGTCAAGTTGGCCTTAGGGTTCAATTATTAAATGAGGCTGAAAGTGATTTCCCTTCATACACACAAAAGTGTACACACACACACACACACACACACACACACACACAAATTCATAAATGCACACACAAACACAGACAGAACAAAACACACGCAAATGTACATACAAATGTCTATATGATATGGGTGTAGTCTAGACAGACAGTCAGATTTACAAAGTTTAAATCACATTGATTTCTCATTCCAACATAAGCATGTCCAACTGAGAGAAGAGGAAAGAGAGGGAGAAAGTTGGATAGAGAAAATAAGACTGATAGTTTCCTAATGCTGAACAGCATTACCTCTTCATTTAGTGAGTGTGTGTTTGTGCCCATGCTTGTGATTGTAATGCTTGCATGAAATTGTGTAGTAAAACCAAGGTCATAGGACAGTTGTGTGTGAGTAATAATGTGTCTGTAAATGAAATATACAGTAGAGCACTTCAATACATCTAGAGAGTCTGTAAAAACTTGACTTCTCATACTGCCACATTTGGAATTGATTAGTCTCACTGCCAGTGAAAGTGAGAGGGCGAGCTGAGGGCCTGCGTATAAGGAATTCAGAAAAGTCAGCAAATGCATGCCAAGAGAAATGTATGAATTTTACCTTCGCCCTGCACTGATTAACAAAAAATGCCTGAGAGTAAGACATAGACAGACAGATGGGAAAAAGAAGAATAGAGGGAAATACACAGATACATTTTGTACATCTTCATTATCTAATCATGCTATGTGAGAAGAGATTCAGGGAAGGAAATATGTTTTATTGTAATGTTCATTTACATCACCAAATCTCTGTCCAATATTAGATATAATTATAGAATCTTAATTAAACGGAAATGCTACTATCAAAGAACAGTTGTGTTATATTTATAATGGACACTAATTAATTACTGCGTGTGTACAATAAAAATGACTCAGACAAAACAATATATAATCTCTCCACAAAAATTGGCCACTGGCACATTTATTTTGGCTCTGTATTACAGTACATTGGAAATGAACCAATATCTATTGGGTTCAGACCAGACTGTTGGCTTTAATTTGAAGGGATTTTCATCCACAGCGGATTAAACAGAGAAATTACAACATGTTTTTGTAGACAGAACCTCATTTTAGGGGGCCAAATGAACTTAACATTACAATACATTTATGTTGGTACTCCGGTACTGAATTCTGCGCCCCATAGACATCTCCCTGTGTGGTGATGCTCGGCAAGGCCTGTAAAGCAGCCAGTTTCTGCTGGTTTCTGGCATTTACGCCTTGTAGCCTTGTCTTCAGTATGTAGAAGACATGCTCAATTGGACTCAGATGAAGCGTCGCCCAACGAGTTAAGAGGCATTTGGTCTGTATGTCGGAGCAGACAAGATTTCTCTGAATATTTCAGAAATCATCTTGCTTTTGTCAGCCGTTACATCCTCAGCACAGACAAATGCGACCGTTTCAGTAGCAGCAATACTAAACATAATATCCTCTCCACCATATTTAACAGATCAGCTGGTATGTAAATTCTATTTTGTTCTCCACATTTTCTTTTTGTTATCATTCTGAACGTAATGAGCAAAAAATACCGTTCTTCCGTTACTTTACAGGCTCTTTCAGATTTCTTTCAGGACATTTCTGGAATCAATACATCCTTTTGCTGTCATTCTTTTCAGTTCTCTGCTGCCAATGGATGGAATGAATTGCAAAAGACTCTCAAACATATAACGTTCATTATTCCTTAAACATAACTTCATTGTCTAAGCTGCTCCCTGATCTACCGTTGAGCACCTGATCCACATACCTTTGCCGTATAATTCAAACCCCTGACCAATTCTCTCCTTTTACTGAATTACAATTTGGACATTTCAAATTCTGTTGGATATTTTAAGGAACTGACACTTAAAATCGATTGTTTTAAGATGACTTTGGTTCAATGCTGGAAAACGTGTAAGAAAAAGTTTCCTTTTAACTCCAAGTGAGCTGTCGTGCCTTTTTCTGAGGGGTGGCTTTCTTCTGGCCACTCTGTCATACACCCGGGTTGGTGTAGTGATGCAGAGATGCTTGTCCATATTCTCCACTCAGGAACTCTGGACTCCTGTCTGAGTGACCATTGGGTTCCGTGTCACCTCCCTGACATGTATCACCTGATTGCTCAATATGGCCTGGCTGCCAGTTCTAGGCATTGTTCTTGATTCCAAACTTCACCCATTTAAGAATGGTCAGGGCCACTGTGTTCTTGAGGACCTTCAATGTTGCAGAAATTATTTAGTACACTTCCTCAGATCTTTGGATTGACACAATGCTGTCTCGAAACAACTGCTTTGACCTCATGGCTTGGATTTTTTTCTGACATGCATGTCAACTGTGGGACCTTATTTACCCAGGTGTGCTTATCCAAATCATGTCCAATCAATTGAATTCACCACAGGTGGACTCCAATCAAGTTGTGGAAACACCAATGGAAACAGGATGCACTTGAGCTCAATATCAAGTGTCATAGCAAATATAGTCAGAAATTATAATAAGAAAATGAAAAGTACTTTCAGTTGGGCGATCAACCAAATAAAGAAATGTCTATACAAGTATGCAAAATTGAAAGGAATTATCAGTCATCTGTACAATTATAGACACACTTAAACAAATCTATTTTTAAAATATTGTATCAGATGAATTGTCTGCGAATGAAAAGGGATATTCCTTCTTCAGCAGATTACCCTGGTTCTTAAAGGGGCTGTTCATCCATGAATCCTTCAGGCACAAAGAGTGATTTTAGAATCACCCATTATTCAGCTCTGTCTGAGTCAGTAATTAACATTATTAGCATCATAGAAATTCATGAATGAAAACTGTACATTTACCCCATTACAAAGCTGCAATGCAAGAGGAAAACTTCTCTAAAACACTCCACACTTAGACAAGTGGTGTTGTTTACCTCAAAGAATATGACAATGATGCTCAAAATTACGATGAAATTTTTGCGATTGAATTCTCATTTCAAATAAACAGGTACTTCCTGTGTTTAGCGGTCAGTTTTGTTCACAATTCCATCAATGCTGCATACCTTCGTTAGGGAAGAAAATGTATCCACAGTACAGGAAAGTTAGTACACACTAACTGGAAAGAAAGTTTGCTTTTTTATATTCACCTCGGACATTCAAAGTGTATTTGCTTGAGTGAGAAAGGAAAATAAATATATTTTATGTCTAACTCTGAATACGAGCAGCAAGAACAACTCTCAGGGGATAGAGCATTTCTTGTTCTAACAATAATACACAGATAATGAATTGACCGAATAGAAGCTTGGAGTGCAGCTAAAGGGGGGCGATGTTGAATACGTTAATCCCCAACCCTTGCCCAGTATATCCGGAGGCAAAGTGTACTTTGTGTTTTATAACATAGCAATCAGAAGTATTTCTTACAATCTGGCTGGTCTCCACGGGTTGAACTGGTTAACATGATGAAATTGCATTGACCTTTGCTCTCCTAAGTGAACGTGTGGCACGATCCTCTATTATAATGTTTTTCATAAAAATTGTGTCACATGACATCTACTTAGTAAGTACCCATTTGAATTCAGCCGGCTGTTTCATCAGTGTACAGTAAAAAATAAATCTATGCTACCACAACAGATTACTGAATGTAGTTTGAAGTGTTTTGGGGGAGTTTTCTGCTTGCAATGCAACTTTGCGATAGTGGTACAAAACATTTTCCTTCATGGATTTAGACGACACAAATTGCTGACTGGGACAGAGCGGAACAGTGGACTGTTTTAAAAAACGAGTCTATGGGCTTTCTGGAAGATCATTTGATAAGTAAACTTTGAGAAAAATATGAATTTTGGATGAACTATCCCTTTAAAGTTATTTTAGAAATGTGAAGATAATGCATGCTAACCTGGAGTCCCTGTGGATAAGAGCGTCTGCTGAATGACTAAAATGTAAATGCATGCCAAGTGCTATCCACCACTTTTCAATAGGACCATTTAATCCTCCTAACCTATAATACTTTGGCACTAAACCTCTAATGCTTTTTTTCACAATTCTTTCCGCTCCAATTCTTTTTGCAATTATGAACTTGTCTCTTTGCAACAATGTAACGAAATGTGCGTGATAATAAAAAATCAAGACTTGTTTCTTCAGGCTCTAATGAGTCCTGGCCAGGTGTGTCTGATATGTCTCCGCTTGGATGACTGTATACCTCTATTTTAATCTCATGAAAACAGTTTTCATAGCTTTCTTTGTTGTGGTGTTGCATTTCGTAGATTTCATGATTTTCAGCATTTATGGTTATACAGCTCCAGAAAACAATAAGAGACCACTGCACCTTTTGCTTTCCTTTCCAAAAAAGTTGAAAAGGAACGTTTTGATTGAGGAACTGAAGCGTTCAATTTTCAGTGGTCTCTTAATTTAACCCTTCTGTTCTTCACTCAAAACATTCCTTTTTGACCTTTTTTAAAGGAAAGAAAAAGGTGCAGTGGTTTCTTAATTTTTTCCGGAGCTGTATTTTGGAAAGTCAATGCCATGCTTGATGCAAGAACAGTTGGTATTCATCAATGATCTCCTGCAATCATACGTGTACATACAATACTCATACGATAGTTAGATAAATGAGCTTTTCTGTGTGTGCGGTCATTATAAATTCCATTTGTAGGTAAAATGTATAAATAGTTTCTAGGCAAAATTAATAAATTAGCCATCTGGACTCTATTGTCCGTCCATTTATCTGGGACTAAGAAACACAGAGTAGGTAAAAAGACCAATGTAAATCCAAATTAGAAAAGTTCAGAATCCAATTATCTGTAGCATAGTCTGTATTTTAAGCAAAATAAAGATACATTCCAGGACTTTTGCAAACAAAAGTAAATTAAAGCACACAATACTCTTGGTACACAGAAAACCTCAACTGCCTCTTTCAACCAACATAATGCTTTAGAACTCTGGGGAAATGTAGAGATTCACATCATACAGGATTTGTATCTAGACCAACTACCACCCTGCTTTGATCAACTAAGAGAAAAATATCAACACCATAGAATTGCCTCCTTTAGAAATCTGCAGATTAGTGACTACATAAGACATCCGCTCCCTGCATTTGAATATTCTAAACCCTCTGTATTTGACTGGTGCTTGTAAATGGCCAAACTTTAAGAAAATGTATCTCGTCTTCATGATGCATTGTAATCTGTCAACTGGGCATTGAAATGCCTAAATCAGAGAAGAAGAATGTCTTGGAATGCTTTCATGCCTGCTCCATAAACAGCAGACAATGTAAGTTGTACAATTCAATTATTAACATAGAATTAACTACAAAGGTATAGCTACATAAGTTCTTTCTACATATCTCTCCCATGTTTGACATGGACATGAACTGATCTGGAATCTGTGGAATCCTCCTGGAAGTCTAACAAGTTCCGATAGACCCAGACCCTTTGCTAATCATTGGAGTTTTAGGAGGCCCTGTGCAGGTTTTCTACTTAATAATGTGGAAATATATATGCATGTGTTTATATATGTACATATAGTATATTCAGCGCATATATAATGTACAGCTCTGGAAAAAAATAAGAGACCGCAGCAAAATTATCAGTTTCTCTGGTTTTACTATTCATAGGTATGTGTTTGAGTAAAAGGAACATTTCTTTTTTTATTCTATAAACTGACAACTTTACTCCCAGTATTTGTAGAAAATAACAACTGGTCAAAATAACCCAAAAAGTATGTATAGTTTTCAGGTCTCAAATAATGTAAAGAAAACAAATACATATTCATTTTTCAACAACAAAATACTAATGTTTTAACTTAGGAAGAATTTGGTGGAATAACCCTTTCATGCGTCTTGGCATGCTCTCCACCAGTCTGTCACATTGCTGTTGGGTGACTTTATGCCACTCCTGGCACAAAAATTCAAGTAGCTTGGCTTTGT
This sequence comes from Esox niger, assembly GCA_016801105.1. NCBI lineage: Eukaryota > Metazoa > Chordata > Actinopteri > Esociformes > Esocidae > Esox > Esox niger. The sequence continues at coordinate 10,258 of JACXGJ010013116.1, read as the reverse complement.
TTGATGGCTTATGACCATCCATCCTCCTCTTGATCAAATTCCAGAGGTTTTCAATGGGGTTCAGGTCTGGAGATTGGGCTGGCTGTGACAGGGTCTTGATCTGATGGCCCTCCATCCACACCTTGATTGACCTAGCTGTGCGACATTGAGCATTGTCCTGCTGGAAAAAAACAGTTCTCAGGGTTGGGGAACATTGTCAGAGCAAAAGGAAGTAGATGTTCTTCTAGGATAACCTTGTACCTGGCTTGATTCATATTCATGTGTCCTTCACAATGACAAATCTGCCCAATGCCTGCCTGAAGCTCCCCATGATCATCACCGTTCCAGCACAAAATGTCACAGTAGGTGTGAGACACTGTGGCTTGTAGGCCTCTCCAGGTCTCCATCTAACCATTAGATGACCAGGTGTTGGGCAAAGCTGAACATTTGACTCATCAGAGATGAGGACTTTACTCCATTCCTCTACGGTCCAATACTTATGGTCTTTTGCAAACTTCAGCCTGGCTCTTCTTTGCTTCTCATTGATTAAGAGCTTTTCCTAGCTCTTCACAACTTTAGCCCTGCCCCTAGGAGCCTGTTTTGAACCGTCCTCGCCGTGCACTTCACCCCAGCTGTTGTTTGCATCTTTTTGTAGGTCACTTAATGTCATCCTATGGATGTTGAGTGACATTCGAATGAGTTGATGGTCATTTTGGTCAGTGGACAGTCGTTTTCGCCCTCTGCCAGTCTGTAGCTTTGTTGTCCCCAAGGTCTGTTGCTTGACCTTGTTCTCATGATCTGCCGTCTTTTAAATGTTCAGGATGGAAGCAGCTTCCAACCTAGTGTGCCTGTGTATACAGGTGTGCCTGTGATGGAATTTAACCGACACTGGAATGGAATGGCTGCCATACATGTAGAGATGCTGATTTAAGAAAAATTAGGAGTTGTCTCTTAATTTTTCCAGAGCTGTATATGTAGTATAATATATACTATATATATTATTTTTTATTTTGAAAGTCGGAGAGTTAAACAATAAATGCAGTGTATGTGTCAGAGGAAACCCCAAGCACATGACATCATGAGCTGATTTGTTTCATCTGAATGCTGATTGGCAGCCCCTTCTGAGCCCACCCCCCAAGGCAAAATATCTGTCTATTTATACCTTCTTCTGCAAGGGTGCGTACATGTGTGTTCCCTGTTGGGGATCATTAATAATATATGACGTTTTGGTATAGTAGATGTATCTACTAGACAATAAACACTGACAGAAATACAGCTGATTATCATAACCGAAGGACTGATTGGAGACAGGCCGAGGCAGGAAGGGAAAAACAAAAGAGAGACAAAGAGAAGAAAGTAGAAGAAAGTGGAAGAAAGGGGGAGAAAAAGAGGATAGTGGAAGGGAACGAGTTGTAAGAGAAAGAAAAGGGGCATTAAGTGCTTTAACATAAGTATTAAGTAGACATACAGCAAAAAAACAGTTCAGATATCTGGAAAAAATGCACAACACTTACACTCACATACAGTTATATCAAAGAGGCTCCAATCCACAAACTGCCATGAGTCATGCTGTCACCGTGGCAACAGTGGCCATCTCTATGCAGAGCAGATTCCTCCAGATCGGTAGTGTTGAGGCTATGTAGAATGACTACCCTGACACACATGAAGGGGCTTGAAAAGGACTTCTCACTCTTTATGTGGCCTAGTATTCATTTCAGTTGCCTGACATGGCTTCCTGTCGTTCAATAACGCTAATGTGTAAAAACTGGATAGGTAAAAGCAGATGTCTACACAGTCACAACCCACCATATTTTTCACCTGTCCTATGTTTATTAGGCCAATTCAGCTAAATGAGAGGTGAGGAGGGAAAGATGCTGGAATGTATGAAGATACATTTACATCACTGTGCTCACTGTGTTGAGTTACAGTATGTGTTGAGTTGTGGACAGTGACAGTGACAGTTTTTCACCACCAGAGGTCGTCACCCGTCTCCGTGCCATGGATGTATGGACCACAGAAAACAGAACACACAGGACTGGACAGACAGTCCAAAGGCAGTGTCCCAAATGGCACCCTATTTCCTGTAATAGTGCATAACGTACAATCATGTTCTATAGCTTTGGTTTCAAACAGTAGCATTATATAGAGATATGGTGTCATTTGAGTTGGGACACAGATCTTGTAACTGTCTGTCCTTACTAGATTCCAGTAGTGACTCTTCTGTAAGCCTGTGGGGATGGAGCATATTATCATGGTGTTTCCTGTTCAACTCAGTCATGCTCTGTGTAGTACATCTGTCATTTTACCTTGTAATCTTTAGAGGCAGATCTGTGAAGAGTTGCGGAAGTCAAATGACGACCATCCTAGAAATCACCATATCAACTAGGTAAAGAAAGGGAATGAAAGGAATCAGAAATGTTGTGAGTGAGCTATGTTTTTTTTAAGTCTGTAGTTTGGTTAGTAAGGTAAGATTTAAGGTTGAACATTTCATACTTCTTGACCTTGTGTGCCCTGCGTAGCATTCTGGACAGTCTAAGATAGGCTCTTGAGGACAAGGATTCAAACGTGACAAGAGGAATGATTTGAGCGCTACAGCACTGGTGCCAGCCTTTCCATCAGCACTACACCAAATGCAAAGACACATTTGGGCAGTTCACACTGCTACCATGGCAACAGGAGAATTTTACAAGGAGGCAGTGGCCAATGGTAAGTAACTTCCCTCTCAGCCTTCACCAATCAGACTGTGACCTGCAGCCCAGCCCACCCTGCATAGCTCCTGCTGATCTATCAGAGAAACCATAGAGAGTATCTTGGTCTGTAGGTTCCACTAAGAGTGAAGACATTGTATGTGTGGCTGATGTAAAGTGATGGAGTAACTTTTCAGTGTGTATGTGCGTGTGAATCAATTTGTTGAGTGAAAATGTAATGTGACAAGAAGAAAACGTGCATGTGTGTGGGTGTGTAAGAATGAGTGATGTGCTGACAGGATTCCCACTGAAAACATCATACAAGGTAGGGTCTGCATCAATGCACAGCTTCCATGTTACTGGTTTCACCATTCTAAGGAACACACATACAAATACATTTACTGTGAAAAATAGTGTAGGGGGCAAGCAAACAGTACAGTAAACAGAGATTTATCACAAAATAAATCACAACTGGTACTTAGTTTCAGCCAATAACATGAATGTTACAAAATGATCAATTCCAAATGGCACCTTATTCCCTGTACACTATTTAGACAAGTGCACTACCCTGCATACTGAAGGGAAAAGGGTGCCATTTGAGACAGCCTTGTGGAAGGTTACTTCAAGGAGAGGTGTAGAACATAAACACATCAATGACATCATCAGCTTTCAATAAACTCATTTATTATTTCACACAATGAATAACATGAACAAGTTCAACTGTATTTCATCAAGTGCCCAATGCTGCCAGCCAGGAAAACGGTAGCAAAAGAACAAGCTTTTCCTCAGAGAAAAGAGAAATGAAAAAAACAAAATAAAAGACTACAAGATCATGAAAGGTAAACATGACCAGAAGCATGCCAGCAGTCATGGATATACATATATATATATATTGCATGTATATGTGCATATGACATATATCTGTATATGCAAATACAGAATATATGTGTACATTTACATATACATACTAAAAAGGATATATGCATATTCATGCGCATCTAAGTATTTACTTATTTCTATATGTCAAATATTTGCCATTTTTAATATTCATACAATGTACAAAAATGCTTTATGAATTAAAAATCCATTACAAAAAGAAACATATCAAACAATGTACAAGTCTTGCTCCAAATTCAATTGAAAGTCAACTTCTCCACTCGTCTAAAATATTTATGCATACAATCAAGTCGAGCATGCAAATAAAGGAAAACCAACTCTAGTAAAAAGGTTCAAATACACTATGTATACAAACTAAAATATGCCAACACAGTTAAGAGCTCACTTTGTGCTCTTGCAAAGTACATTTATTGGTTTCCTCATCGATGCTTCATCTGCCCGTTCAGCTTTGAACAACATTATAGCTTAGAAACATAACATATACAGTATGTAAATGACTACACATACGAATAGAGACTGAGGCTGTGTCTTAAATAACCCCATCTTCTACACATAGTGCACTGCTCCTGACCAGGCTGTGAAGTAGGACACTACATACAGTTTAGGGAGTGATTTGAGACACATGCATTATGATTCAGCTCCGCTGGCTGTGTTGGAGTGGTCCGATTGGCATTAGTGTGACCCAGATCCAGATGTTCCGTCTGATGACGAAGGTTAGGATCTAGGGTTGGCTATTTTGACCCTAAACATGTGGTTAAGGGCAAAGTCTACCTAGAACCATACTAGAACCATACTGGAACCATACTTGAACCATACTAGAACCATACTAGCCATTCAGCTGGACAAGAATGACGTAAGTATTCAATACACAACCGGGACCCTAAAACCTAACTTGACCGTACTGGACCACGCAGTCAGTCTCTGTGTGTAGTTAAAGCAGAGGATCAGGACAATACAAGTCAGCTGTAGAAGGCACCGGAATATCGGCTGGTAGAGAGAGAAACAGACAGATCCTAGTTGTTTTAACTCCATCATCAGAGACCGACCATGGAATATTGTGCTGCCAAGCATGAAGTTAGACTCCTTACAGCGCAACTAGAGTAAATCTAGACCCGTAGACCGTGACCACATCTACTCTGCTTAGGCCAGGACTAGACCACATCTACTCTGCTTAGGTCAGGACTGGACCACATGTACTCTGCTTAGGTCAGGACTAGACCACATCTACTCTGCTTAGGCCAGGACTAGACCACATCCAGACTTGTTAGATCACAAATATGCCCCAGTCAGACATTAGGGCAGGTTGACAGAGATCGAAGGCCTCCTGTGAAGTTTGATTATCCTGTCTAGTTCAGGGTATCTCTGCTCTCTGTCGCCAGGAGACGACACAGACAGTCACAAGGACAGGTGTATCCATGGTAATGCCATCTAAGCACATCCCACACACACTTCTACACACTCCAACACTAAGCACCCATTGGCTAAAGGGAGTATAGCTGCTAGCCAACTGGGGTGCCCCGGTCTTGGCTGAAGTGCAACAAAAGTCACTATCCTAGGTTGGCACAGGCCATGGGATCTTAATCTTACAATGATTCTAACTGACGGACAGAGACTGACAGATGCGCGTCTGACTGGTTCTAAAGTCTGCATGTGGTCTGTGGACTAGGATGGGTCGCGGTTGGTCTGAAGGGCTATCCCCAGCATTTGTAGCGGAACCCAGTCTGTATCCATGCAGGCAGAACAGAACAGACATTATTTACAGACAAACACTTCAGTACTGGAGCTTCACTTCTGATTAAGGCAGCACTGCAGGGAGCTGCAGTCACTAAAGTTGACATGAAATGATAGTCACTATCTGCACAACGCTTTACAAATTATTACTCATATTATTTACACTTCTGGTTACATGACGTCATGTTTTATTGGGTAAATAAGACACTTATTTGCCTTTGTGGAAGGGTGGACTCCTCAGACAGCCCAGGTCAGACCTGATGCATAGCAAGCACTACGTAAGACAGCATGGTTACAACCACAACTCATCTGGCACGGCTCGGACCCCTTTCCCCTGCACCCTACTACCTCACAGATGAAAGTACTGGATGCGTGGACGCACAATGGTGACGTATCTACGTTCTCCCCCAAAACGGTGTTGAACCGAGCCTTTCCATCTGTTTACTACAAAGAGCCAGGGCAAGCACAAGGGGCCTGGAACTGAAATGGAATCAGGTCTGTTGCACGTATGGCTGCGAAAAGACACAGGCGGTGCCTGTGTTGTGGTGGCTAAGACACACGTGTCGAAATATGCACAATCATGATTTCAATCTCAGTAACTTCTCTGCCATTTTGAATTCCCCGGGATTTGCAATGTGATGGTTCAAGAAACAAACATAAGGCACGTGCAGAACTTCTGGAATTGACAAAACTCTCACAGAGAGAGGAGAGTCTTTCCAGGTTTACATTACACACAGGTCCCAGTGAAATACTGATTCACTTCTGTTTCTGAAATACTGAAGACATGATAGCTAGCTAGTATCTGCAATCCTTTGTGTTTACTGCAGAATGAGAATACTGGCAAAACCTGTTTGACAAGTCTATGAAACACATTTATCTGTGACTTTGGTTTCCCTATTCCAATTCTAAATGTTGTGTTTTATTTTGTTTTACTTAGATAATCACCAGAGTACCGCACATTCACTAAAAAACACTGAACATTAGCCCTCCAACAGCTTCACTTTCCAATCAGGCTTGGGCTTAGGTTTGACACCATTGGTTGAGCATCCTGCATATTCAAATTGATTAAATTAATGCTTGTTTCTGAATGGATATCCACCACTGAAGTCAAGGCCAATCATAAGGCTAGAACGAGCATGTAAGTGCTGACTTTGATTAAATGTATGTTTATATAGTGCATTAAAACCAACTAAGGTTTTGACAAACACACCTGACGTATGTGATGCCCTTCTTATATACACATAATAAATGAATGAATACATATGGTTCCTTCACTCTGAAAACAAACATGTCTTGAGTCACACCCAGGTCTATTTTTGGTTATAAAACAACAATACCCAACTTTTATGTTCTATGATACAACATTTCTATTTGATATAAGCCAGTACATGTAGATGGGCTGTATTCCCCAGGGTAAAAGGCGGGTGAAGAGGAGTATGTACAGTCAGACCCTGGATGTAGACACCTACAGCCAGGGAGGCTCAGTCCAACATATTGCCTTTATAGTATCTCTGGCCAGGACAGGGCAGGGTGGGAGGGTACGAGGGAAGAGAGGTTCAGGGTGAGGACGGGGGTTAGTGAGTAGGGATCCTGGGATCTGGGTGGAGGGTTGAAGAGTGAGGTGGGTGGTCTTTGACTTCCTTAGAGAAGGCAAAAATAAGCAGAGCTGCAAATGATCATATTAACCAATCACCACCCCCCGTCTGCTGGTAAAGGCGTGGCAAATGCCACATTCAGATAAAGAGTATCATAGAGTACCATAGTATCCTACAGTCCCTTATCAAAGAGTGCCATTTAGTATCAGATATTGTACCGTAAAGAACCATACAATATTATAGTACAGTATGCATCGTATCACATACACATTATAAGAGTCACTGCCCGTCCTTGTGTACTCGTTCAGAGTTCAGGAATTCTCTTCAAATGTTTCTCCATAGACCTACTGCCGTCACCTTCCTTCCATCCAATCTAGGAAGAGAAACATGCCAATAGGTCAAAGTGCAGGGGCCAGCGTTGCTGTCTGTTTGGCTGCTACAGCCAGCGTTGGCTCCTCTCACCAGCTCTCTGGTTCCTTTGCAACAGTCGTACTGTCTGATTGGCTAGTGGAAGGTCATATCTGCACCTTCCTCCCTCCTGCGCCACCCCCTGCGTTTCCCTCCTCTGGTTGGTGGGGGCGCTGGAGAGCGTGCCCTGTGCACCACTGTCTCAATGGCCGCCGAGATCGAATCATGATTGGAAAACTCTAGTGGCTGTGGTGCAGGACTCGGTCTTAAGCTCCGTTTGCCCGGTAAGTCCACACACCTCTCCAGTACCGGCATCCCGAAGCCCCGCCCTTCATCCCTCCCATAACTAGTGGGTTCAGACTCATCAATCGGGTGTTTCCGGGGACGACCAGGTCGCCTCTTGACGACATTGTTGCCAGTCTTGGCTTGGCGCTGGAGACGCTTCACGCGCAGGATCTTCTGCACATGCTCAAAGCTCCTCTGACTGTTGAGGACGTTGTTGAGAGAACACATCCTCCTGACTTCACTGTGAATCTGCTCCACCTCACGACGCTTATATCTCCTCTTACCTGGAACACCTGAGAGACACAGAGAGAGGGTGGGGACAAAGAGAGATTGGGGAGAGAGGAAGTGATAGGTTGGGGAGAGGAAGAGAGAGGGTAGGGGAGAGGGAGAGATTGTGGGGGAGAGGGAGAGAGAGGTTGGAGGGTAGGGAGGAAGAGGTGAAGGGGGAGAGAGGGTAGAGGAGGGTGTTAGTTGAGTGATTACAGGCGATACAAGATGCTGACTGAAGATGGTAATAAAGTTCATTGAGTTGACAGATGGGGAAGGTTATAAGGCACCATATAACTCTATATATAAGCTCCTTAAGAGAGAATAACAAAAGCTAAATCAGGGGCTTCCTCAAAAAATGCCTAAATGCAAAACAAAACAAAAATAGATGAGACAAATGCAAACTGTACTGATTGGCAGAACCACTATTTTTGTTTGAACTGCTTCCTGCTAATTTCCACCATATTCAAGCCTCACACAGCAGAAGTAGAGAATCCATCCTGGGCTAAAGAGCGAAGACAATAACGAAAGAAACAAAGAGAGCAACAGACACAGAGAATGAGACAGGGAGAAAAAGAGAAAGAGAGAGGAGCTTCTATTCTGCTAGCAGGAAACCCACAGAAATGTCTCCTTCAACCATTAAATGTGTCGCCACACAACAGTGTTTCTAGGCATCTGGGACACAGGATGGCAAACAGGCCAGACACACCCACCACACATACAAGTACTACACACACACACACACACACACACACACACACACACACACAGACAGACAGACAGACAGACACACACACACATACACATACACGTTTGTACAGCTAACCTCATGGGGAACAGAAAATAGAAATTGCATGCTCCCTTGCCCTAATCTTAACCCTAAACCTAACCCTAATGTTAAACCTTATCCTAATCCTAACCTTAACCTAACCCTAATCTAAGCCTAACCCTAACATCAATAGTAAGTAACATTTATACCTAAACTTTACCTAGGTGTAATGCCTAACCTTAACACTAAACTTAACCAACAATGCGTCGAACTTAAAGAAACCCCAATTCTAACTCTAAAATGTATTCTAAGTTTGACACTAAACTAAAACCCTGAGCCAGAAATTGACTTTATCCTCATGGGGACCGGCAAAAGGTCCCCATGAGTCACATTTCTTGTGGTTTTACTATACTCATGGGGATATTTGGTCCCCATGAGTATAGTTAGACCTAAAACACACACACACACACACACACACACACACACACACAGATACCAATTCATACAAACAAACAGAGCCCCATACCAATTCAGCATGAGAGTGGCTGAGCAGAGGAAACTGAAGCCATATTGTTTCCTTCATGCTGGTGAACTGGGCACCCTGCCCTTCGTATACACAGCTCAGCCGCTCTCTCTCTCCATCCCTTTTGCCATCCTTCTCTTCTCTTCACCTCCACCCCCCACCCTCTCTACCTCCTCCCTCCTTTCCAACCCCCCCCCCCCCCCCCCCCCCCCCCCCCCCCCCCCCCCCCCCCCCCCCCCCCTTCAAAACCCCCCCCCCCCCCCCCGGGCAATGTTCCCAGACTGAACCAACCCAAAGCCAAAATGGAGGAAAAGCATAATCAGACACAACAGGCCCCAAACAGCCTCCTGCTCTCTCCCTCTCTATTTTCCATTCTTTCTCTCTATTCTCCCGTCTCTCTTTCTCATCCTCCTTCAACAACCTTCTAAACTACATTCAAGTCAGTGTAACAGTAATAACCACTAAACCATGCAATAGATAGACCAATGGAAATGTACAATACCATTTCTGGAAATAATTAGTTCCTATTTAGTCCATCATCAGTCCTCCTAGCTATGAAATCCCTGTTGATGATTTGAAAAGACATGAACCATCTACCATCATCTACTATCATTTATCCAGGCACTAGTATTGTCCTATGTGATGGAGATAAGCTCTTTATCATGACAGTTTCTTGTGTAAATATGAATGATGTGATGAAAATACAGCTTCATGTCCATAGCCTCTCTTCTGTTGAGATGAAGAATAATTAGTTCAATACACTAAGCACTGAGTAGCATTGATTTATGAATTACAACACTCACACGCACACACACACGTTTAAACTATATCCATGAATGATAAAAAAGTTGACCTTCAGCAGTGCAGCAGTGTCTATGCCTGTATGACTCAAAGTCAGTACAGAGGAGCAGAACATCACTCATATGACTTCTGTTGTGAGTCCCTCATATGACTTCTGCTGTGAGTCTCTCATATGACTTCTGCTGTGAGTCCCTAATATGACTTCTGTTGTGAGTCCCTCATATGACTTCTGCTGTGAGTCTCTCATATGACTTCTGCTGTGAGTCCCTAATATGACTTCTGTTGTGAGTCCCTCATATGACTTCTGCTGTGAGTC
>JACXGJ010013115.1:0-16811 GCA_016801105.1 Esox niger | reverse complement strand
GGGGGGGGGGGGGGGGGGGGGGGGGGGGGGGGGGTGGAAATACGCCTCACCAAGCACTTATGTTTGGATCCCTCCCCTCTCGCTCCTTTCCCCCTCCTAAAAACTCCCCCTATCTTTTTCTTCCTCCCCTTTGCCTCTAATCCCTCACTACTCCACTGCATATGTTCCTTAATCCCGAATATGTGGGGGCCCCAGTCTCTCCTCTTTGTGCCCATAATGCCGTAACCTCCCTTGATTCCTCCCTGGGCTGGATTCTACCTCTCCCTCTTATCACTCCCCAACACTACCAGTATGCCTTCTCCATGCCTCTCCCCATTCCCCGCCAGCACTCCTACTTGTCCTTCCCGTTCTTTGACATATTCGGTCGACTTTACTCTCTCACGCGCAGCCACTGTTGTCTTCCGTTTTCGCGGTTGCAACGTACGCCTAGCACACCCTGTTTCATGGGCGTCCCTTACAAACACGTGTGCGCGCGCGCGCGCACACACACACACACACACACACACACTCACACACACACGCACGCACGCACACACACACAGGCGCACACACACTTTATCCCTGCTCTGTACTTTCCCTTTGTTGAATAGAATTCCCAGAGCTTTTGTCGAGCGTTGTTCGAACACGTCAAGTCATGTTATTTTAAAGCCCCTGTCAATGGATTTACTTGGAAATGATCTCTCCCTATCGAAGGAGCATAGAAAAGACTAGAAATGACCAGAATACCTAATGCCTCTATTGCTCTATCATTGCACAATAAGTCTTCACATTTGTATTGTACACGGCTCCCCACACTTCGCTGGTGTGCTGCCTCTCAACACTCATAAAATACCTGCTTGCTTCGTAATTAATGCCCTCGCGCAATAACAAAATAACGACGCTGTGGTGGCTCAGCGGGGTTTTTCCGTACACTGTAAACGGATGTGTCCTGCCCTAAAACCGATGTCCAGACATAATGGTCTGACACTGGCCATTTTGCAGTAGAGGGTGTGCCTCAATACAATTGCACCCCATTTTCTATCTGAACCACGGGGAGAGTGTTAGATGTTGCCGAGTGCATTTATTTATACAGTGTGCTGCTGACCGCTGTAAGAAACTGGGCTGTGGCCCGCTCCCTTTTTTTAAGGCCCCAAATTATGCGTACCTACGTTTGCTTATTATAGATGGTAGGCGACACATTCCTGTGAATATTTTATTTATAACACGAAGGCTAATATTGATTTATGTAGCACTTCATTCAAGCCCACAGGTATAATATTTTAAGTGGGATTTATTAGAATGCACTGTTGGACTTCTTGTGTTGTAGTCACCTCATTATGACCTTGGCTGAACAACAACCATTTTAAATCTGCTAAAAATACCTGCCCCTAGTCATGACATAATGTGGCTTTTAATATATCAGTATAGAAGGAGGTTCATGAATGCAGTATTGAGCTGACAGGATTTGTTTTGGCCATTGAGAGTTTGTTGTATGTATGAAGAATCAATACAAAACATGACATGTAAAAACTGAAAGAGCACACATCTCAAATAGGCCACATTGCATTTATGTACATATGGTTTATTCATAAAATAAAGTCACAAATAGACATGGCTTCCCAGTGTTTCCATTGACTTTATTTTTAGAGTTGTAATAATTTTTAAATGTTTGTATTTAGATGTTTTCTATTTCCTCCAATCAGTCTCTGTATGTGTGGATATGATATAGCTAAATACCATAATGATCAGCTAAGTACTGGGATATACATGTGCATGTCTGTGTAAGTGTGTGTGTGTGTGTGTGTGTGTGTGTGTGTGCTTGTGTGTGTGGGTGTCTATGGGTGCAAATGTCATATCGATAGGTTAATAGCCCCAGTCTCAGATTCAGTAACTCTCTGATTAGTTGTCAGTTCACTAATCCACACACAAGTGAGGAGTTATTGGCCTTGCCATTGATTTTTGCACCACAAGCAATGCCAGGAAAAGCTGGGGGTCAGGGAGGGGGTGCAACTATTGATCGACCCCAAATCAACCCCGTTAGCCCCTTTCACCCATCCAGCAGCGTCTCTCACTTGTTTCCCGATTGGATACCATTGGAGGTCTTGGCGGAAAGCCGTAACCCGATTGGTGGGCCATAGTGTAATAATTGATGATGTATTAGTTCTATGTGTTGATTGACTGGTTGAGTTACATGGTCACACGTGGATGAGTGACCCTTCATTTGGCCGTCTGACGGATTGTTGAGTCGACTGGCCATGCTGACCTGACCAACAGACGGATGCACTGTGACCATTCGTTAAAGGGGCGAACGACAACCATTTTGGTTCTTTCTTTTTTTTTGTCTTCTGGAAAATCACCTTGAGCAGCAGTGTGGCGTATCTTCACTTTTTCTTCGGAGTTTGTAAGGCCAGCAACTGCCAGATATTGTGAAATATCTGGAGTAAATTCCATTTCTGCCACAAAAGACGTCTCTTTTATTGACAGTTTCCTCGTTTGTCTCGCATGAATTCGTCTTCTCTTCAGTGCTCTATTCCCCCATCCTTCATTCCTCCCTCAACATGTCCTCACTCCTTCCTCTCTCCTCCTGCTCGACCCGATTCCCCACAGTACTCTCATCTTATCTTTTCCTCCCTCTCTCTACCCCCTACATACCTCCCTGTGTAAGCAAGTGAGAGGTGGTTAAACATTTGTCTTCGCTCTTAATTGTTTTGACTTGTGCCATTGGCATCCCGATTAGGGCTCATTGATTTCCCAGTGCTAAGTGCATTGATTTCTACATTTCTTATTGATCCCGGTTCTAAATCTACCCCCACACACAGTCTCAGTGCACATAGCCACAGCCCACAGTGTGAAGGAGAGATGGAGAGGGAGGGAGAGAACTAAAAGAGATGGAGAGGGGGGAAGAGTGGGAGAAAAGGCAAAACATAGGGATTGCAATGGATAAAGGAGAGTTGGTTGGAGAGCGGTTGGTTCCTATTAGTACTGTGGAACGGAAAAGTGCTTGTCTGTTTACACGAGCTGCACATTAACAAGTGAAGGCTAGAGTAGATAGGGGGAGAAAGATGTCACAGGACATACGGTACCATGTAAAAGCATGTTTCTACTCCATTTTGCTGTGGGGTTTTCTGGTCATGTTTGGTATGATGTTTTTTATGACGTGGTCAGTGGTGGTGTGAATGAGTTCAATAGATCGCCCTTGTGAAGATGATGAAGTGGTGCACACAGACACACATATACTGGCACACACACACACACACACACACACACACATATACAGACACACACATACACAGACACACACACATATACACACATACACATACACATACACATACACACAGACACACATAACGCCAACGTGGCTGGAGCAGAGGTGGGGATCTACTCCCTGTGCAGGCGAGCCTGCATAGGTCGGATAGCCTCCTCCATGTCATTGCATTAGATGGAGTCTTGATGCTGCGTTAGAGCTAAGCTATAAGCTATTTGGTCCCCCGACTCCCAGCATCAGATTCCAGGCACTGGCAGCACAAAGGGTCCACTGTGGTGTGGCCACGGCAAGTCCCTCTACGCGCCACCAATCCTTTACACCCAAAACAGGGATGAAATAGGATGCAAAATATGTGTGAAATGTAAACGGCTGTAGAGGAAAAAACGGGCGTGAGGAAAAAACGGGCTCGAAAAGAATAAGAACGCCAGTGTGACGGGGAATGATGAATGTGCTCGGAATGTGTGTGAAATCGACAGTACTTGAAATCGAAGACCAGCTGTGTGAAATGAATCCTGATCCAAAACCTGCGTTTCACACGTATTGTTAATATGACTTTGCCGCGTTTGCTGTGGGATCAGCTGAGCTTGTAATGGTGCCGATGTGCTTAGGGTTTGGCGGCGGCGGTGATCATATTATTGGCGCCATATTGATTGCTAATGTTTTATGGCCATCTTGATCTGTCTGCTGTGGGAGTAACTCTAATAATGGATCTGAAGGGGGATTATTGGCAGGGGCTGGATGGGCTATTGACAATGTGTCAGCACTGATCATTTAGTCAAGGGGCAAGAAGAAAGGAAGAAAAAGAGAAATAGAGAGAGATAGACAGAGAGGAAAAGAGAGAGCGGACACGAGGGAAAGAAAGGAGAGAGACGTAGAGAGGGTTCGAGAGAATGGAGAGATGAGGAGAAGCGAGATAAAGCGCCAACATTTAAGATAATATGGAAAGAGAGCTTGAGGTTGATAATTCGATGATTGCGTGTGCGCCTGAGTCTGTGTGTGTGACAGGGACAGCAGAGCTCTATTTCTCTGAATTAGGGGCTTGTTAGAGCGGCAGGCGAGGTGGTGATATAATTGTACGCTGGTATTGATTGGGGCCGCCTTGTTATTGATGAGAGAGAATTTAATTCAACCAACTCGTTTGTCAACATGACAATGCCATTTACAATGAACTCTCACACACACACACATTCAGACACGCACACACACACACAAACCATCATTACATTGTCACAGCTCTAATAAACATGCTTATTACAGATATTTAGTAAATGTTATACACATTTTGAAGCTTAAAATATTGCTGCAAAACAATTGATTTCATCTTGGCCACAGCTGAATTCTGATTTTGAGGATATTGTTTATTACACTGCAAATTGTTGAGTGATGCTTGTTTTGATTTTGCCCAACATTTAACTTGTGTTTATTTAGTAGTTAAATGAACTCTGTAAAAGTGGCAATCACCCTCATTACTGTAAAAGAGCAAACTCTGTATGGATCCCAGTAGGAGTTACAAATGACTTTGCTTGTCAAAATAATTTGACTTGTAGGTGGGTTGCAAAATTCTACTATGATTTCCATCATTTCTAGGTTTTCCAGAACTCCGAAATGAGAGATCACCTGGAAATGACAAGGCTATCTTATGGGGATAATCTAGTCTTTAAAAAGCCACCTGATCACTTAAGCCAATGTATATGTCTAAAATATGGACCTGTTTGTTTAATGATAAAATATACTAGATGAGGTGGTGTGATATAACACCATTTGGTAAAATCAGCAGTTCCCAATTGGTTTTCCTTGTGTGCCCAAATTTGACAACAATACGTTGTGAAATCATATTGTATGTTATATATTGTATTGCAATTTACATTTTGTATTGTTTTATTAATTGCTGAGTTGTTCTTGCAAAACACTCTCATTGGGCCTTTTCAGGTTAAAATAAAATGAATAACATAAATGAACTATAATCCTGTTTTAGAAGACAACCTGACAGCCTCTCACCATAAGAATTGTTTTCCTTTTTAAGATAATTAGCCATTATAAATGATCAAATACAGGAGAATGGTTTTAACAGACATAGCTAGATAAAGTTTATTCAAAATCTGTAAATAAATATAACTGTTAATTAACAGAACTTCCAGGCAAATAAAATCTACAATAAAAAACAAACAAGCTTTGCAGCATAAAACATACAAAAGGTTTTTTTTCACCATACAAGTTTTAATAATTGCAATCAAAACATAATTATATCCTTAATGAATTGGCATTCACACTATATCTATGATATTTAATGGCTGCAAATGCAGTGCACAGAAACATACATCCCAATCAGTAGGATAAACACATTAAAATAGATGAAATCACTGTTCCAGATAAACAAATTAATATTGACAGAAATGTCATGCTTTATTGTGAACCATCTACTTCCTAGCAAGATTGTTATACCACAAATCTGTAAACAATCCCTCTCTAGCTAGCTAGCTGTAGCTAATGACATTAGCTACTAAATTAGACCAGTTAGCTCTCCATTGTCTGACATCAATAGCATGCTTAAGTTGTTTTATTATATTGTTGACATTTGGCTTCTGAATTTGGAGTGAGTGGGGATGAAAATCAGTGTCTAGATCAATGTCTCGGTGATGCTACTTTCATTCAACTGTGAACAAGTTTACTAACATTACTACAGGAGTAATTGAAACAACAGATTGTGGGTTTTGTGATATGTTCTAATGTTAGCTAGATACTACAAAAATAGCTAGCTGCATTTGGTAAATTATATTTTCCTTTGGGTTTGCTGAACTCATCAGCACCATCCCTTTCATTTTATATGTAATCGCTGTGGCTGGGAGAGTAGTTGACACACCTAATGTTAGTAAGTAATCATAGCAATAATGTTAGTTTTTATGACATTGTCAAATTTCCTAAATATGGACGATTGGGGCACAAAGAGCCTCAGGTAGTTGCAAAATGTCATGACTAACACGTGCACCTACAGCAATAAGGGATGCACTGTGTTCCTGTGTGTGTATGTATGAGCACTGCAAAATGTAGTTTTGAGGCCTATTTATTTTCAATACTAGAATAGATTTTGATGTGTGCTTGGGCTTATTGTCTGGCTTGAATATAACCTGGAAAGTGTCAACTTCTTGGCAGAGTCAACTGTTTTCTGCTAAAATGTTCTGGTACTGGATATCTATTGACATTAACAATGACCCCATGAACATAACCCATTTATACCTACTATAAAATTTGAAGGTGGATATTTGATGTTGGGGCAATTGTTCTGGTCCTGGGGCATTTTTGTTTACATTTAACCGTTTAGCTGACACTGTTATATGGAGCGACTGACAGGAGCAATTAGGGTTAAATGCCTCACTCAAGTGCGCAACAACAGATTTTTTTGATGTACTGTGAAGATATGGTTGTGGATCTGTGATGTTATGGTGCTATTTTGCTTATGCTGGTTCTCCAACCCATGTTAAGGGCAACAGCATCATAGTTCTAGTACCAGGATATTTTAGCCAAAAACCTGAGGTTCTTTCAAAACGTCATGCGCCAGTCTTCCAGCAAGACGTAGATATAAAACGCTCATCAAAATCCAAAAAGAAATGGTTATTTTACCACAAAATCAAAAGGTCCAATGGAGTTCAAGACCTGTACTTTGAACTGAAAAGGACAGTCCATTCCGAAGGATATAAAGTTTCTGTATCCTCGAACTCATTAAAAATCAAGTTCAATTTTTTTCTAATGGTAATAAAACAAATCAATAGTCTTTATTTTATTATGATTTCATTATTTGTTTTTATTATAAAATGTATTTCTTTAAGCAATTGTATTAGCATAAAATGAACGCATTTTTTGCTCATCTTCATCTACAATGTACCAAATTTCTCATCTCACTGTTTGCTGAAGGGAAGTTGATCAAATATTTAATAACAATACTTGAGCAAATAATGGCAAATTGCGATATGTTTCATGTTATTGTTCTCATAAAATGTGAACAGAACTAGTTAGGGATATAAATAGTAGATTAAGATAATAGACGTCGCTCTATTACCATCGCTTTTTACAATCACAAGTATCTTATGCATTTAGAAAGCAAATTGTTTAATGATGTGAGGGAAAAAACACTCCTTTATAGCAGCCGGTTTTGCCAACAGGCGTTCCTGAACCTTCGCCAGCGGGTTCTGGGAGTGTGTCCAAGTAAAAGAGTGCTGAAATCAATGGTCGACGGTCTACTACATTCTACTCCAGCCTGTGTCTGCCCATCACAGGTTCAACCTACTTTTGTTTGTTTGATGTTGACCGACCGTCTGTAGATGTGATGCGCACGCGTGCCAAAATGACCGGAGTGCATAGAACCACTGCTTGGCTACTTTCAGGCCTGTGTTTGTTTGGCTTGTTCTCTGCGAGTGTGTGTTTGACTGTGTGTCCGTCAGTCCGCCCGTGCGTGCGCTTGAGCAATTGTGTGCGCTTAATGTTTGTGTTGGCATATGTTAGCACGTTCTCCCCCATTGTGTGTTCATATGGTGTTGTGGCCAGGAGAACAACCTGATAGCAAACCCATGCACGCGTGTTATTCAATGCTTATAAAATGTCAGAAAAGAAAGATAGCCCGTTTTGATGGGTCCACCATATTCCTCTCCTTAAAATCCACACACCTTTCTTCACTCCCTCTTAGCGATAGAAGCGCAAAACACACTATATTCTACAAGAAATAATTGCTTTTGTCTGGAAGGAGTTTGGATGGGGGGGTTCTCAGCGCTTTTGCCCTCTCCTGTGAGGGGGTTCGTGAAGGACAACTAGTCGCTTCTTTTTTCCCTTCTCCCTACCTCCCTCCCTCGCTCGTTGGACATGCGGATGTCATCTGTCAAATGGAGAGGGGTGAGGGGGTGTGCGCGGGGGGGGGAAGTGGGGGGGACAGAGAGCGGGGACAATAAACCTCACGCCACCATTGTGGTGTCTATGCGGAGATGAAATCAAAAGCACGGCCAAAACAGAGCATCCCCTTCCCATTGTTAGAAGAGGCTTGATAACGTTATGTTTAACAATAGTGATTATGTTTTATCCACAACAGAGGGGATATATATTATATGCCTTTTCTACCCTCCAGTTTGGTTATTAGCATTGGCAATGCCTCAGGCTTTTTATGATATAGGCCCATAATTGATCGATAACTCATTAACAACAGCTCCCACCACAGAGCATATACCAGAAACAGAGATGGGGAGAGAGAGAGTGGGAGAGGGAGTGAGAAAGAGATCAGGCTCAGCGCTTTCGATTTTCCTGTATTGACTGCGATGTTTAGCGTATAGATTTTTCTATTTAAAAAATCTATGTCGGCAATAATCTTGAGTGTAAGTGCGCGGCACAGATTGTGGCTTTATAACTGACAGCATACAATGTATCGGCTGAGGGATGGGGATGGGGGTGTAGGAATGGATGCCTACTATCCTAGGATGTGCACATATTGTAGACGCTGTAGAAGCCTACCGTTAAAATGGCCAAAACTCCAGCATTTAATGGCTTTTTACGCACACAACAGAATGATGTCCAAATGCTCAGTTTACCAATATATATTATCTCTATACCTCCTGGTCTGCTACTCATATCATACAAAGGTAGAATACTACGAGAGAGTATACTGGTGAATGCTGTCTATGACCTTGCATTGCGTGGATACACGCAAGAAGAGAGGTGCGAAAAATCACCTGCTCAACGATACGTTAAAGAACAACTCTAAATCCATGTCTTTTTGTAAACCAATCGATTATAAAACCGCCACGATTATTGGCGTCATTATAATGAAGTGTAATCAAGAGATCAATAAAGAGGATAGCTCGTCTTATATGGGATTAGTAAGAAAAGGGAGAGAGCAAGAGTAGAAGGAAGCGGGGGGAGGAAAAGAGGGGAGAGTTAGGGGGAGGGGGAGTGGAGCGGCGGGTCCTCTCTCGCCTCAATGTTGCGAACATCGGTGTCAGAGCGCTTTCAGACTGGAGGGAGTCGGACCGAACGAGCTACCGGGGTTCCCAAATAACGGGAACATAGAGACAGACACACAGACGGATGGCGGGACAGAGCCAATAAAAAGATACCGCATAACGGGTACCGTGTTTGTTTTTCGTAAAGCTTTCGTTTTGTAGAGACAGCAGGTTAGTTTGTTTATTTGTCTATCGATTGATTGCGTTTTAATTACCGGCCTATGACAGAGAGAGCGGGGGGAGGAGCGAAAGCCAGGAGGTGTCCCTGCGTAGCCTTACTTATTTGATTATTTAAATTCATCAAATAATTTAAATGTATATTTTATCATGCGAATGCTGCTTTGTGTGCATGTATTCGTGAGCTGACCGATAGCAAGACGGCTAATAACCAAATATAGAGAACCAAAAAGACAACTTGACTCGCACAGTTGTTAACCTTTTGTATTCTGACGAAACACCTGCTATAACAGACTGTGAGAAATAACAATTTTTCATGAATGCAAACCTGGAGTGATATTTATTTACAAGCATAAACCAAAGCAAAACCGGTCGAGGCAAAGGAGGCCACTACGCGAACAGTCGTGCACCTGTCTTGATAAACCAAATATTGAAATAGGCCTACCTTGAAAATATTGGAAATAGTAAACATTTACACAGTTGATTTCTAGTCAGTTTTGTAGCTAAATGCAGGCTTAACTTTGACCAATGAGAATATAGCCTTCCAGCGTTAGACAGCTACACCAAGACCGCTATTTACTTCTGGCAATGACTAATATCAACAGAAGCCTATTTTACATATAGCTGGCGTGGTGCATCCTACTATCCGTCTGTGTGCTAGTCTGAAGTGAGGACAGTTGTCTGAACTACCAAGGGACCATATATGCACATCGATATGACATAAAGACACAAAACCAAAAACATGTGATTTTAGCATAGTCTGGATAGAAACATATACGCCAGCGCAACCAAATAGGCTACTTAGGCTACGACCAAACATCTTTTGAAACACCGTCTACCTGGAAAGCATACGAAGACAAGCGACGAAGAACAGAAGACAAGCACGAATCGAAGAAAACTGCAAATAAAAACCAAGACGACAGCGGATCATGTTTGTTCCCTTGCCGGTGCCGTTCGTCTTTCAGAGAACTGCTTCCGACTTCAGCGCCTGGCGTATCAAGTCCCCGCTGGCTCTACGCTCCGGCTCGGGTAAGACCTTTGTACACATCCGACTATAGATGCCTAATTTTGCCATGCTCCTGAACATGAACAATAATGTATTTTTTAATCTTAACATATTTTCCCTGCTCTGCCAACTCCTTACACCGCCCATTGTATCCTAATAAAGGACGAGATTTCGATTGAATAATTAATAATGTAGAAATATTTTATCTTCGTCGAAGTTGGCCCACAAAAGACGTTAGGATAATTGTTATAAAAATCCAAAGTGTAAAAACGTCTTATTCCAAAATGTTGTCAAGAAAAATATGGTTCATCCTTTAAACAGTTCCCTGTGTGTACTATCCCATGTTTTGCCAGCCCTTTTCTCTCCCCATTTCATCCCCATCTGTCTCCTCTTCTCCCCTCCGTCTGGCTCTGTCTTTGCACCCACCCGTCTCTCCCGCTTTCGTCCCATGGACGGTTTAAGGGAATATTCATGGTAATTTATCGATCTGTTGGAGATCGATCCAGGGGCCGCTGGAAGGGATAGAGGGTGAGCAACTTTGCGACAAGGCTGTGAGTGGAAAAGACGGAACTTACTATCAATTCTACAATTAGCATATTCTCCAAGTGTTGATGCATAAAAATATACGACTAGTTATTTTGTTTAGGAATTAACATCAGTAAAAGAAATAGTAAATTACTGATTACATTTTTGTTGTTACAAACAACCTGTGGAGTACATGAACGATCTTCTTGTGTAGAACTATCGTCGCCACTTTTTGATGCTGGTGATGACTAAAAACGATGAATGAGAGGGGGGGCGAGAAGTAGATGCGGTCCCTGTCTCGCCTCCACCCAAGCGGAAATTTCAAATGACAGATGGAAGAGAATATATGCACCTCTCCCGGGTTGTGATGATAATGCTGGCTATCGCGCTTAACTGCATGTCGGGAGGAGAAAAACGGTTGAAATTGTTAATGAGTGCTGCTGGTCAATAGCCAGGAGGACCATCGCCAGGAAGACGGCTTGACAGGACACGTATGTCCATTGCTTTTGCTGCGACAGCGAGGGCATAGGTCAGGGAGACTGAATGAAAAGGTGAAATAGACGTTGCTAGTTAATAAGAATGGAAAAAAAGTGTTTTAAAAAGTAATTAAAAATGATGACATCAGTGAGGATGTAATTCAGGTTAAAGTAAAGTAGCCAAAACTCTCTTCATCCGCTCTTTTTATCTTGTAGGCAAAATAGAGGTTTTCTACTCAGAATGCTCAATATGATTTTTCTTTGCTTAAAGATATACCCAATACACGCTCAAGGTGTACCTACCTAGACAGCCTTTTCGAGGCCCAAATCGAGATTCTTTACATTTTCCGGTGACTGGTAAGAAACTGTTGTTTTGAAGCTTATTGCTCACATGATATCCATGTCAAAGTGGGTGCATGTCCCACAGGCCTCATTAATAAGTTGATAATGATGAGGTGGACTACAAGGTTTCAATTGGCTACTGGACTATGGTAGGCCTACTTAACAATGTCAGCTGATATTAGCTTACTGTGAGATTTATTGAGTGATTCAAAAACAAGGATTGTGCATTTTTGTATTCTTTTAGTATCTCAGCAGTAAGTTTAGACCTTCTATATGGCTTCCAAAAAATTTATTTTTTTGTTTGTAGAAGTTATTGTTGGTTTGTGGCCCCCAGAGCAAATGAGGGACTTTATGCACAGCGGCAGTCTGCTATAGGAAGGCTATCACTTCCATACTTGTAACAACCGGGGCTGAGGTGAGAGAAGAGGCCTAGGAAAGTAAACACACTCTCATATTCAGGCTTCAACACAGCGATATAAGTCAATACTCGTCCAAAATGTGAGGGGCTAAAAAAGTGAAAACACCCCCTCCTTTTCTTTCATTCCTCCTAGTCCCACGAGGAAATGGGTAAAAACATGAGATGTCGGTCAGTCAGTAAAGAGCACCATACATAACACCCCCCCCTCTCATCTAGCTCCACCTCCTGCTCTCTGTGTCTCTCTCATCTGTTTCCCTCTCATATCTTGCTCTATCTCTGTATTTCTCTCAATCGGTCTCTTGCTGTCTCCTTCTGTCTGTTTTTCCATCTTTCCATTTGTCTTTCCGTCCTTCCTTCCTTCCTCTATTCCTTATGGGATGGGCAGGTTTTCAATTGGATTTGCCTGGTCTTTTGGTCTGGCCCATAAGCCAGTTTAGCTAAGTCTGTTACCCACACTTCCTCTTCTGATCTGAGGACCAGATGATGGAGAGCTGGGGGGCTGCTGGGGGTTAAATCCCAGCATGCTTAGAGAGAGAGAGGCTAAAGTGTTGGTGTTAAGGAGTGAAGGAACGGGGGAATGAGAGAGCGAAAGAGAAGGTACAAACAGCATACGTTAGCAAAGATGGGCTGTTGGGCTATCAAGTGGATTTGAGCTAAGAGCTTAGAGCTTGGGTTAGGTTGACTGTGGCATGGAATACTGTATATGTGGCAGACCCACTAACCCCAAGTCAAGTGATACTGCCCCACCACCCCGGCCCACCACTATTTTGGCGGATGGTATAATTACAGTGCTGTTCTTCTCCAGAAGTGCATATCATGTCAGCAAACACAGCATTATCCTAAAAGGGATTGCTTCAAAGGTTTAGACATGGTTTGAAATACATTTGTGATTGCTTTTAGGGTTGATTTCCAAGTTTAGGAGAAGCTGAACAATAGAAGAGGTAAAGCTGTAGTTTTAGTAGTAGAAGTAAGTAATAACCTAGTTATACCACACACTGACAGTAGTAATGTCTGTTATAATAGCCAGGGGAAGGTTTGCATTAGACTACGTAATAAGTCCCATTGAAATTGATGGATCCTGTGGAAATATGTCTGCCGAACGCCTCTTTTCTCAGACGCCTAAGTGTATTGAGACATGCCATTACTCCATTAGAACTGTAGGCTTTAAAGTTGTCCGCAGCCAGAAAAACATAAACAGTTTTTATCCCTTTGAAATCTCCAGATTTATTCTTCCCATAAAAAGCCATCAAATGCAGGGACAGACTGGTAAGCAGTCATGCATTTTTGTAGTTGGATTAGTACTTGGGTCATGCTATTCAGGAAACTGCATGTCGTGACTATCCATGTGTTTCTTAATCAGTTTCATAATTGTATTTTCACCCATACAGTGGTTGATAATTTTTTTGTGTTTAGTTTCATTAGGATCCATATAGCTACTGCAAATAGCAGCTGCTACTCTTCCTACATTACACTAGACTACCCTAGACTATCCTAGACTACACTAGACTACCCTAGACTATCCTAGACTACACTAGACTACCCTAGACTATCCTAGACTACACTAGACTACCCTAGACTACACTTCACTAGACTACACTAAACTACACTAGACTAGACTACACTACACTACACTACACTACACTAGACAGATGTAGTCTTCATGTGCTCTAGTAACAATATGAAAATAACTTATGAGCCGATCAACAATGAAATGTCAGACCAACATCTATGAGTGTATTTGGAGAGTTCCCAGTGTAGAATGGACCAGGCAGTCTCCTGGTCCAGCTATTCAACCAGATTTACCTCCACATACCACTGCCTCCATGCTGCTAGATAACACCCTCCAGCCCAAACCCCGACTCCTCAGTTCTCTCTGCCCAAGAGGAGGCTTTGTACCTGGGCTTGGCGAAAGCAGAGAGGGGGGTAGGGCGGTAGAGGGCTTGGAGGCCTGGATTAATTGGCTACTATTTCTCTGTTTGTGTGTGTGTGTGTGTGTGTGTGTGTGACAGCTCAGGTCTGTGTGAGAGGGCAGACAGGTGGTACACTGGATAATTGCACATTGAGGTCAATTATAGATCTGTGTTTGTGTTTCCATCTGAACCAGTATGAATTCACAGGTACTTATTGTACCAGTCGTTTTAACCTTGCACTGATATTGATCAGGCTCCACTGACTATTCTACGCCTGTGTGTGAGTGTGTGCGGGCGTGCGTGTGTGTGTGGGGGAATGTGTCTGGGTGCGCGTGTGTATAGATCAGATTTAAGAGAGAGCGTCAGCACGTCCCAGTGCTAACGTGATTGCGAATGACAAAACGTCCACCAGGGTTTGTTAGCGACATAATGGAGAATCAATGGACAGAACAGAGATGTCAATACAACATGCTTTATTGCATTAAGCTACCTCGGCCATCCCCTAACACTGACCCACTCTATATCCCCGCCTCTCTCTCCCTGTCTCTTACGAACGCACACAACACATGCACCTCTTCCTACGCTCCGCCGATAACGAACTCACAGCGGACCAACGGTGTGTAGCCTCGCTGGAGAGATGACAAATCTAAATGGACCTCTGACTAGAAACTAAAAGTGGAGGGGAGATTTCAAGTCGGCCCTCTCTGACAGACCGTTGCCTACCGCGGGTTTCTGCTGCTAGCGTTACCATGGAGACGTTCATAGGACATTAAACACCTACAGTTATAAAAGGCAAGTTGGTAAACACATACTCCCTCCCCTCGGCCGTCTTACCTTCAGAGCCTTAATGGTCGCAAAGGCCATTAGGAGGCAAATTGGCCTTATTCAGGACACGATGCCATTTGACGAGTCTATGTGTGTATCTTTG
The DNA here is from genome assembly GCA_016801105.1 of Esox niger. Classification (NCBI taxonomy): domain Eukaryota; kingdom Metazoa; phylum Chordata; class Actinopteri; order Esociformes; family Esocidae; genus Esox; species Esox niger. Next base: position 1,804 of record JACXGJ010013115.1, on the reverse strand, counting down.
TCTATGCTTGTGCGCGTGTCGGCATGTGTGTTTTATGTGCGAGTCTCAGAGTGTGCGCATCTGTGCCAGTGTCCATGGCCCGTACCCAAATCATGACGGCAAGCACAGCAGGGCCTCCTTCAGTGGCCTACTCCAATGCACAAACCTCTCAGTGCTCAATGGTCAGTGTCCGCACGGCCGCCGTATTGAGAGTCATTCCCGACACCTAATCGAATGCACTTGGCCACGGGCCCCTATTTGTCGGAACGCAAAAGAACACACGTCGCACGCGCGGGCCCATCGCGTGGGGGGGGTTGTGTCTATTCACACGAGGCGCACAACATTCCGCCCTGGCTCCTACAATAACTGTACCTTGACCCTGCAATGGCGCTCGAGATAAATAGCCCGGCGAGCTAGCCCCGCCGAGAGCCCCGCCATGGAAAGAAAAAACCTGAGGGCTTTTTCGCTGATTAGCGGCTGATCCGAAGTCAGGGTTAGCCACCTCTTAATTAAGCATTTTCACAGCAGCACAACACGGGCAGGAAAGGGAGGGGAGCCTCCCTGGTCCTTTGTGACACGCGCTCGCCTGTTAGACTGCCCGCTCTCTCGTGCTGCACTCAATGAGGCCCGATATGAATAGAGGCAAAAGAAGGGAAGAAGAGGATAAAGCAGTCCGAAGGAAGAAAGAGCCTCGCTCTTTATATTTCGGGGGGCTTATCATAGCGAGGAAGAATGTGTGACTTCTTTCCCCTGTGTTGCTAAGCTAGTAGCGGTGGGGCTAAAGCGTCATGCTGTTGAACGCAACTTTTGTTGGCGGTGATGTTTAAAGGAAAGAGCCTGCTACATTGTAAACCGAGTGTGTGTGTGTGTGTGTGTGTGTGTGAAAGTGAGTGATGTAATCCCTCTCCCTGGCTTACATAGAGTGTTTTCGGCGACGACCTTGGTGTTGGCTGGACTAAAAATGTGTCCTTTGTGCGGCTATTTCACGTACGAGTTGCAAGGGAAAAATTAAACATTTAGGGTAATAAAGGAAAATAATAAAGCTTGTTCCAGTTTGATTGAATTCCACCCCCCTTTCCCATTCCTCCCCTCTGGTAGTGACGTTTCAGGAGAGATTTAGGTCCCCCAATTTAATTTAGAGGACATGAGTTATGATAACGAATGGATGGATGGATTGGGGGGTCCCTTATTTACCTCAGGGACGTTCTGTCCTTCCTCCCTCCTTCGTCCATCATGCCTTTGTAACTGCCAGGGGTTTGAGTGAAAAATGTAATATCATGGAACCCGCAAATGTATGCGTGCGGCAGACAGAAGTAACGTGGCAACAATGGCGCGGCTCGCGAAGGGGGCCTCCGGAGGCTCCGGGTTCCGGCTTTTAATAAATCTGAGTGCTCGGGCGCTTCAATCACTTCCACCGTGGGCTTTCACAAACTACCCACCCCGCCATACTCCCTTCCTCAAAACATGCATGCTCTTCACACACACAGACACACACACACACACACACACACACGAAGATTAACATTTGAACTACAACATGCGGCACGCGCGTTCCCACAAACGCACCGTAACACAGGGTCGGGCTGTCCCGCCTTCGAATCAACACCCAGTTAACGATGCACAAACCGCTTATTGTTTCAATAGTGGCGCCGTGTCACGTAAGGAGACGGTTGGAGTCGTGTCAGTAAGCCGGTTGGATTTGTGTCAGGTAGTTGGTTGGTGTTGTGTCAGGGAGACGTTGGAGTTGTGTGAGGGAGAGGATGGAGTTGTGTGAGGGAGACGTTGGAGTTGTGTGAGGGAGACGTTGGAGTTGTGTGAGGGAGAC
>JACXGJ010013114.1:0-16771 GCA_016801105.1 Esox niger | reverse complement strand
GACCGAAAGGGGAGAGTGAGAATGGGAGAAGACCGAAAGGGGAGAGTGAGAATGAGAGAAGACCGAAAGGGGAGAGTGAGAATGAGAGAAGACCGAAAGGGGAGAGTGAGAATGAGAGAAGACCGAAAGGGGAGAGTGAGAATGAGAGAAGACCGAAAGGGGAGAGTGAGAATGACAGAAGACCGAAAGGGGAGAGTGAGACTGAGAAGACACGGGTGGGGTTCCAAACAGATGAACAGTCAGATGGCGTGATGTGTGAAAGATCTGAATAAAAGCCATTGTTCGGACTCATTGGGGGTGTATCTGCAGAAGGACCTGGCTTTAATGTCTGTCATTACTGTATGATTTTCATTAAAGTCTATTAGATTCAAAGTCTGGAGTCGAAGTGCATTTGTTTTAGAAAAGAGTGGTTGATTTTCTACGACACCTACTGTGTCACATTTTGCCAATATTGCTCTTTTAGTCTATTTCTGGTGCTGGCAGCGCCATGCCGTGTGTTGATCTCTACTTGTGGTACCAAACAGGTCTCCAGGACGTAAATGAACACGGGTCTGAGTCAAACAATTTTTTCACAGTCTTCATTTGTCATTGAGTCCAACAAGAACAGTCTAGTTCAGAAATGAACTATTATCTATGCTACGCTTATTGGGTCGGGTAGGAACGACGTGGCGTCATTTCAAAATGAGTCCAAAAACAAGTACAACATACACAAACAAACCGGGCAGTAATATTAAACTTAGTGATCCTGTATATTTTTGCATTGCCCTTTACGTTTATGGTACAGGAAGACGAAGCAGGAGAAATGTCATTTCTTATCAAATGGGCACAGGCTGTGACTAGCTTGATCACCTAGCTACGTTTTCTTTATTATCAGACAATAAACAGGGTTATGAGCTATATTATTCTACCTTCTCGGGTGAAGCCTGCAAATAGGGTAAGTCGATATTTCAGGGGTAATATCAGTCCTGTTCTACTAATTCAAAGCAATGAAGGGATATTTGAGCTTCTTCGCCATCTTACTACCTACAATACATAGCTTTCAGCTACCATGCCTTCAACACGAATAATGCATTACTCCAAAAACATTTAAACAATAAAATCTTCCTCCCTGAATTCTAACACAGATACAGCATGATTAGCTCATTCAAGTTCTCAGTGTCAAACAAACCCACACATACCGTAGTTCACATGAACACCAAATCATTTAACCAACAGTACTTTAAAGAATATACCCAATGTGACCCATGTCATTTCTTTGAAGTTTACACATGAAAGTAAAACAAATCTTTGATGCAATATACAGTAATTACAAAATAGTCTCAACATCAAAAGCTGAAATAAATCTACTGTTTCTATTATATTACACTAGCTATGTTATTCTTTTTGATCTTTTCTCAGGTTTGTGTATAGCCTCACTACAGGGTAAATGAAGACACTTATCAACAATTATTTTACCAGGTAAGTTAGTCAAACTTTGACCAAATTCTCAACCAAGGGAAAAGTTACAATGAAAGAAGAGGGTATGAATGTGCTTATTGGAATCTGGGAATGCTTAGGTGGCCATGTTGATCAGCTATGATGAAAATAAGACCAATAAGCTCACAGTTCCATCAAATAATTATTGCAATTTACATCATAGAGAACAACATTACTTCATAATGAAATAACACTACTATAATTTCTGCTGTTTTCACGATTTTGTTCAAATTAAATCACAGAAAATCAAGTCATTCTTCAGTACCAACACAGAACAATGCCCAACAACCCCCTGTGGATGCCTTTCTTTCGTATAGCATTTAGTTCACAACACCACAGCGCACACCGATATTTATCCCAGCTGGCTATCACTGCCCTGGCTAAAGACAATTCTGTGTTGTTATTCACACGACAGTCCCCAACCTCTCAGTCGATGTCCTCAGTCAGATCCCCCTTTGTGATGTCCTTTCAAGAGGAGCCAACGACCTTTGAACAGGAGCATCTTCATTTGTTGCTTGTCTCAGTATCTGCCTCACAAAGGTCACCTAGGCTGAATGAAAAGGCCTTGCATTGCAGTGCTAAAAAAACTGCAGGATTTAGAATCAAATGAAGCCATTTTTCGCTTTAAACATAAAGACCACACTGTCTAGGGTTGAGATTTTGGCAGGCTACTTATTCAGAGACATGTGGGTTAAGAATAGGTCATCAGAATGTAAATACTTCCGGTAATTAGGAAATTATAACCATGAAGTGAATGTAGTAAATATGGCCCAGTATTTAGACCTTTAACATGAAATTGATAATATTGGTTTGTCAGTGCTATAAAGTATGCTATTAATGCAAGCAAATTCCTCCCACCATATTCCTAGTTTAACGCCAACTGAAAAGAAAGCAGCCATACATATCGAAAGTCTATGCATAATTCTGCATAACACACAAGCCTCAGTAAAACATGCATATAGAATTTAAATAGTATCCCTCTGTGTATTCCCTGCGGATTGCAACATATGAATAGAATGAGGATGAGTGCATTTTTAGTAAGAAGAAAATCTAACCATTTGGTGACTGTACACTTGTAGAATCCTTAATATTTGGCATATATCCAAAGACTACATTTCTTTAAGAGAACAGCCTATAATAAAGTTAATAAAGACCATTTAAACCACCAAAATTTGGTCTGATCTAAATGATTTTGGACATAATTACTTTTAATAGTTTTGGCTGTGCATTCCAGCATTCTCAATTCAATATAATACAAACTGCAGCAACATTCTGAATTCAGGAGCGGGGTCCTGTCGCAAATTTGAGTTTGGCTTTTTATTTTATAAAGATTCAAAGCTTTGTAATGGTATAAGACAATACTGTTTGATAAAGTTGTGGGAAAGATATGCTTCTTTAAAAGTTGATAGTCTGCTCTACTTGGTTCTGAGAAAAACGTCACACTTGCCAGAGAGCTGGTCTGTTTACGCCTATTCAACATAGTTCACACACTCTTAGACCTTATCCTCACGATATTTAAGTATTCAAATGTGACACGCTGGACTTGTGTAAAACTGTTCTGGTTGGTCACTAATAAACACATACTATATCCAACAAAATGTAATTTAATTAAGTGTTAATGTACTTGATGCATCAGGTATAAACAGTACAGTGAAATGTAAGATGGCTTAGCAGCAGGATTCCTAATAAACAGTAAATGCAGATAGTTGGAGTGCAAGTGGACAGCCACTAAGCTGTTTAGCAGTGATACTTAACTGATGTACTGGGTTGTCCATATCGTGCATCAGAATCAGTGAAAATAACAATCATTGATTTGCTCGCTTTTGGGAAGACTATGCAAACGTAATAGCTAGGCGTAGTCACACACCTGGGTGAATCAAACAATCAATCAATCACATTTATTTTATAAAGCCCTTTTTACATCAGAAGTGAATGACCGGCAAATCAGCTTATTATCAAACTTGCTCACTTTTGTGAAGAAAAGCTTGATATAGCCAACAAATAGGACCAGGGAAATGTTACCTAGCTGGCAATTTAGCATCGTTGCCTAGCTATCTAACGTTAACAGTAAAATCCGTAGCTATAGCTAGATAACTAGCAAGGTAAAGGAATTCTGTAAGTGAGCATACGTTGTACTTACCCGTATAAAGGTGAATGCTTCGCGGCAGGCGGAATATCTCTGATTGCAAAGTCCTCTATAGTTTGCGTTTGGTCTGCTGAATTGGTTTATTACGTTGTGTGATTTCGCTACCGTTCACACTTGTGTTCAATGCAACAATCTGTGCATCTTAGACAGTTGTTTCATACAAGACGATCCAACTTTTTCCTTTCGTCCAATGGCATTGTAATGAAATGCCTCCATTTCCTCTGAGTCATGGCATCATTGTCCTCCAAAAAATATTATTTCACAACGTGTTCCCCATGAGTTCTGTTGATTGCGCTAGCAAAATTCAGGGCTGAGATGTGGTTCTCAGCTGTAGCACTGTGATTGCAGTTGTCAGATTTTGAAAAACCCCGGGTAGCAATATTCTTCTTGTAAGTTGTTGGCGGATTGCAAACAAATGAAAGGTGCATATGCCACCTACTGTACTGGAGTGTGAGGCCAGCCACGGCCTACCTACATCTTTCCACTCTGCCCCATTTCGCCGAGAAATTGGGACATAACCCTTGCCCCCCGAGCAATCACACTAAATCCCAACTCATACTCTCCCCTCTATCCATGTCATACAACTTTGCCCTGTCAACATCATACTATTGACAATACCACAACACATCTCCAACTGCTTCTTCCACTAGGGTAGAATATTGAACCACTTCGAGTGTACTGGTAGAAACCAGTGATCGTCAGACCAATCAGAACTCAGTATGTCAACATGTCCAGCCCCTTCATTGTCTCAGTCTATAATGTCCAGCAGGAAAAGTCCTGTATTCTCCTGGTTAAAGAAGGGTTTGCGTTTATATTTTATTTGCATTTACACTTCACATGCTAGCTTGTTATTAAGTCACATTAAAGTTCACATCATCAAGAAGGCATTTCTGCCAAAAAGACAGAATGTCCCAGAACATGTTTTTCTTCTTAAGTCTTTATTGAAAATTAGTGACATGCGACATAAACCCGGTTTTCTGAATTCTGTCACGAATTCGGTCTTAGTCCAGACTCAAAAAATATATATTGGAATGTGACCAAAGACTGTGGTATTGATATAGACCAAGAAACACGTGCAATTCATAGGCCTACTTCCAGATACATATACATTTGACAGTCAACCTGTCAAGTCATCTGAAAACCTAACCTCATTGATTCAGCCAGAGTCAATTGGACACCTTGAAAGATAGAGGGGCCTGACTTCCTACCACTTCCTTTGACAGTTATCTTATCATTCAAACATTATTATTCTAATAATGCTTGTGTTTTAAAAGCTCTTAAAATTACTTCCCACCAGATCTGAACTCATTCATCCTCACTTTCTAAGCTTTTTTTCAAATCAGCAATATCATAATAGCTTTTTTGCCTGTTTTTTTTACACAAGGTCAGCTGATCAAAATTGAAATCTACAATGCTCTTTGAATGTGTCAGAGATTAAGGCATACATTGCAGCTCCCATACATGTCTCTTGATAATAACATATAAGCAATCTGTTTGTGAGATCTCAGTTGCCTCCCCCAGCTGAAAAAGAAATTATCAATACAGGAATAAATGATAGCAGAGGGATAGCTGAGGGTGCATGCGTGGTCACAATGATGGAAATTGCCAAGGGTTCTGGTTCAATTCACTGAAATATAGGTCCTTGATGCTTTAATGATTATCAACACTAGGAAAACCACTGGGGCAAAAAAACCTGACCAAGGTCTTCTGTTCATTGCTGCATCTCCAAACCTCAAATGTATATCTTTAATTTAACGCTAATCTCCAGGGTTATTGCTAACATATGAAATGCCACTAATGTGTTGCCACTTAATGAACTTGAAAATAATCATCCAATCTGAAAATTGCAATTCTGGAGTAATTGGTAAATGACCTTTTTTTGATCTGGTTGCATTTCTTTATTTATAGACCTGTCACAGGTGTTTGATACAGTGGATCATTTTATTTTGTTGAACAAACTGTCCTCTTTGGGAATGCCAATGAATTCTTGCTTATAGTTTCAAAACAACCTATTAGATAGAACACAGGGTGTTGTAACGCATGGCTTTGAATGGAAATCTTCAACATTGAAATGAAATTGTGAAAGACACTTTTATGTCAGTGCTATATTATGGCCATATGAATGCCTCAGCAGCTGTTTTAAAAATTCTTGATTCAGTCTATCTTGTCATGTAGCATTGCTTTTTATTATTGGTGCTTTTGTACACAACATTGTATATTATATATTTCAGTTAGCTGGGAGTCCCTGGTTTACAGAATGGTCAAACATTGAAGGAATAGCAGGAGAAATGGCTAGTTCTAAAGACAACGCTAGCTTATTCAAAGATGGGGAGAACTCATTTTAAGTTACAGTTTTGTGGTCAAATGTAATTGCTATTGTTAATATATGTGTTAAAATGATTTACTTAATATGTGTGTTTGTGCACTTTCTATATATATTTTTTGCTATAATACAGGGCTCAACTGAAAAGAGAGCTCAGTTTTATATGCCCAATTTGAATAAACTACTAAAACAAAATGGAAATGCACAAAACAATAACCTCCCATGTCACGTCATCCAGGTAGGGTTTTCTAGTGAATTGAAACAGAAAAAAAAGACAAATCCATAAAAATTCAACTTAACTTTTAACATTAAGTAAGCCACAAGCATACTTGTGTGATTAAATTCATACACGAGGTGTCAACACAGAATTGATGTTTTACCAGTATGGAGCCTAACATGTGCCAAAAAATGTATTGTAAATCGAATGATACATATAACCTTTTTCTTTGTATTGTACTACCTTTTTGTGTAATTTGACCATTCATGATGTTTTCTTGTGATTTAAAAATATATATATTTTAATATTCTTACTGGAAAAGATATGGTAGCAGGAGAGCTTTAGTTGTTTAAGGTTAGTCAGACTACCACAGGTGCTTTTTGAAGGGAGACAAAAATCTAATCGTGGCTCTCAAGTGGTTTCTTTTTTCATAATTAATAATTAAAACACCCTTACAAAGGTGCAAGCCAAAATGTGTTCCGTGTTGATTATTAATTATAATCAACACAATAAAGCAGTTTTACTTAAAATATCTGGATATGATTTTTTTTACTATCCAGTGTTTCTTCTTTTATGTTATTGTTATTTTGTGTTTTCTTTTTGTCCTGACCACTGGACAATGTTACTGTTACAATTGTCTTGCGTCAATAGATGTTTCTGATTGAAAGAGCATTTTTGCAGCGCAGTGATATCTAGTAAGGAATTAAAATGAATTGTTAAATGCTACCACAAAGGAAAATAAAATATAAAAATATATGTGCATGTAATGTCTCAGTTATGGTGCAAAACTGTCTGTGTTTTACACCTGTATACACAAACAGCCTGGCAGTTTGGCAACATGAGTGTAAACATTGAGATGAATCTTTCAAATAAATTTAATTATTTTCCTGTCGAGAGGAGGTTTTCAAAAAATGAAGGGCCCTTCTGTTTCTGCACTAATGAACAGACACTCCTCAATCACTCGACCGCTAATCAGTTTTAATGTCATGGAGGACGGAGGACTTGAGGGGACAGGAGGAGTACCTGTGTGAGAAGTTGTGTGCAGTCCATTGACTACAGTTCAGTTTTCAAGACCACTGAGCCCTCCAAGCATCGCAAATATTTATTCTGAAGCAAATACAGTCCATTTTCACGATACTCTAGATGAACCTGAACTAATTGTTACCTGTACACACTGACTTAGTGCCAGTATGTGCTCTATACAGTCAAGTTATAGCCAAGTTGTTCTGTATATAGTCAAGTCATATTCAACCCTGTTTCCAAAAAAGTTGGGATGCTGGGTAAAATGTGAAAAAACAGAATGCAATGATTTATCCCTATTTTTAATTGAAAATAGTACAAAGACGACATCTCAAATGTTGAAACCAAGAAATGCTGAAAAATACTTGCTAATTTTGAATTTGAAGCCAGTAACACGTTTTCAATAAGTTGAGACAGGGTCATGTTTAACGATATGTTGCATTACTGTTTCTTTTTACAATACTCTGTGAGCATTTGCAAAACGAGGAGACCAATAGCTGTCTTAAAAGTTAAATGTGTTCCCATTTGTGTTTCAACTGCAGAACAGTTTGTGGTTTCCTTTGTCATATTTTTCATTTCATAAGGTGCCAAATGTTTTCAGTGGGTGACAAGTCTGGACTGCAGGCAGGCCAGTTTAGCACCCAGTCTCTTTTACTACAGCCTTGCAGTTGTGATATGTGCATAATGTACAGTAGTTGGCCATTGTCCCGCTGAAATGGCCTACCTTGAAAACAATGTTGTCTGGAAGGCAACATATGTTGCTCCAAAACCATGCATGGTAGAGTTATAACTTGCATTTGTGGATGCAGGGATGTACAGTGTTCACAGACAATGGTTTTCGGAAGTGTTCCAGAAGATGTACACTACAGAATCATGTCTGTTTTAATGCAGTGCCCCCTGAGGGCCTGAAAATGATGGCCACCCAGTATTGGTTTTCGCCCTCATCCCTTGCAGAGAAACGTTATTATTAATTTGTTGCACTATTTGCCCACGCAGTCTTTCACAGAGTGGGGAACCACTCCCAATCCTCACTGCTGACAGATCCATCCTCTCTAAAAGATAGATAATACCCAACCATGTAATGGACCTGTCGCCAATTAACCTGATTACAGCATTTTTCAAGAAACAATAAAACGTCTCAATTTCAACATTTGATATGTTGTCTTTGTACTATTTTCTACTGAATGTAGGGTTAAAATAATGTGCAGATCATTGCATGCTGTATTCATTTACATTTTCCAAAACTATTATGGAAACAGGGTTGTTTACATTATAGTTTCCATAATCGATTCCATAATATATATATATATATATATAATATATATATAAACAACCCCATTTCCATAATAGCCAAGAATTACATAGAATTTGCTTAGACCTTTAAAAGCTGAAACAAATCTTTCTCACTGGTATGTGCTGCTTCTTGTGAGGTTGCCATTTCAACTCTGAACGGACAAAAATATTGCCAATCTAATGAAGTGTACTCATTTGTATGGATTATGCTGAAAGTGTGCATTCTGCGCTTGCAGTTGGGGGCAGGAGGTTCAAAAGTTTATTGAGTAAGGGAGTGCTTGGCTTATTGGCCACAGGGGAGGCTAGTGCATGTTCTTCTTGCTGATTTGTATGTGCTTGTTTTACTGCCTGTAGTGACTATGTAGATTTTCTATCCACAACAGGGTGCTGGGTTTGATGTCTCCCAGAGGACCGTACGAACTACTATGACATGTGACTGGTGTACCTATTTTAGTGAATGCAATACATTCCATCTATCTCTTCCTCTTCCAGACAAGATCGCTCTCCCACCTCCATCTCTCTCCTCTATCCCACCGCTATCCTCTCCCACCTCCATCTCTCTCCTCTATCCCACCGCTATCCTCTCCCACCTCCATCCTCTCCCACCTCCATCTCTCTCCTCTATCCCACCGCTATCCTCTCCCACCTCCATCTCTCTCCTCTATCCCACCGCTATCCTCTCCCACCTCCATCTCTCTCCTCTATCCCACCGCTATCCTCTCCCGCCTCCATCTCTCTCCTCTATCCCACCTCTATCCTCTCCCACCTCCATCCTCTCCCACCTCCATCTCTCTCCTCTATCCCACCGCTATCCTCTCCCACCTCCATCTCTCTCCTCTATCCCACCGCTATCCTCTCCCACCTCCATATCTCTCCCCTATCCCACCTCTATCCTCTCCCACCTCCATTTTTTTCTCTCTCCCACCTGTACATCGGTACTCTTTCTCAACCTCAGGAAGATAGCAGGGAGAGATCTGCTGGAAGATGAGAGGGAGAATTGATGCTTCCTCTCTCCCCACCCTCTCTTCCCCTTCTTCCTTCAATGTATGTTTCTTTCTTCCTTCAATTAATAGGAGAAAAATAATTAGAGAATGATGGTTGGGATTTGACAATAGCAATAGCGAGATAATGGGAGGATTGAATGCTATGTATTCACTTAAGCGTCATGTCCTTGAAGATGTTTTGTACTGTAGGCGTCAGTCAGTATATTGATGCTAATATTCAATATTTAGCCATGAATGTGCTTGTGGATGCATTTAATTTGCACCTGTCTCTTGATGTTGTCAGCAAGTCCTTTGCTAGGTCCCATTTGCTTTTTTGCAATATCGCCCTCACATCTGGTCTTCTGAAAGTTTTTCCTGTGTCTCACTGTTGGTCCTAGATCTCATTTGTTGGAGGCAGATTAACCAGGACTGCCATCTTCATACAATCCAGCTGTCAGGAATATTCCTCCCCTGCTGGCCTAGCACATAGAGCTCACCTCCTGGTAACCTTCAGCTCATCCATTAATTAAAAAGAATAGTGGACTAAACCATTTTTCAGAAGCCGAGACTAGTGGCAATCATGCTAAAACAACTATTTCTGATGTAGGGAGAAGTCCACTTGCAGATATTGTGCCGCTTTGCAGTTAGTCAACACACAATACTTTGTTTCATTTGCATTTACAGCTAACCGAAGATCTCTAAAGGAATTTTGCAAAAGTTGAAGATCACACTTCAAGTGCAAAAATGCTTGAGCAAGAGATGAAGCTTTCATGTACAATTATTACTAGCATAAAACTGAAAATAATATTTGACAGATTTACAAATATAATCTATATAAATAGTAAACAGTAAATGACCAAATATCGAGCTCTGGGGAACTCTTTTAATGATCCGTAATAAATGTACATTTATACACATCCGTTACAACCACTTGACTTCTATCAAACCCATACATTTTTAAAACCATAAGCAAGAATTCATTTCCATTCCCAAGAAAGACATTCCTTTAGCAAAACAGGATGATAAACAATATCGAAGACCTTGGACCGGTCAATAAGTTGAGCAATGTAACTTGTGTTCTCATCTGAAGCGTTGGCTATATCAATTGCCACCAGGGCGGTTGCAGTAGTAGTACTACCCACATTGGTGTCGCAGTCTCACTGTCTGTCTTGTGTTATAATAACAACTAAAACACAAAATGTGCTCAGTGATTCATTTGATACAGCAATAGAACACGTCAAGGTATTCTTTGAAATGATGGTGTTGGAAAAAATCTAATTCATGAACTTCATAATTTAAGAAATGTAATTTATGAATCGAAAACATCCACCTCCTAATTGAAAAATAATATGTGTATAATATTATATGTGTATAATAGTATGATACATTAAAATATATATATAAAATAGACCACAGTGCAATGGTGGTACAGTTTATTATTAATGAATGAGTTGAACATTTTTTTCAAGGGACTATGATTTCACTCATGGTCAATAAGTGTCAAACGCAGTAACTAATTTCATGTATGTAATAGTGCAGAGACCTGTAATTTGACTGTTTATTTCTATTTGGCTCAATTGTAAGTCTACTCTTGATGTATTATTGTGTCCAAAAATGCCCAGTAATAGGCTGTATGTTTAATGTTGTTGTGGATCAGGCCTTATATGGCCAGTAAAGCCAATAAATCAGGACATGTTAACCCTCCACATTCCTCTTTTCTGAACCAAGTATATATTCCTCAGTCTTTCACTTTTTAAATGTAATAACTGTTATCTACTGATCAACTCAAATGTATAATTTAGTCTAACTACGTGTTTGTCCAGCTCACTTATAATTCCAAGAACCAAACTTTCCATTGGCCATATGATGACTGGAGATCCAATGACGTTCTGAGATCTAATGACGTTCTGAGATCCAGTGACGTTCTGAGATCTAATGACGTTCTGAGATTTCAAGCCAAGCCTGGGTACATTCAATCTCGACACATTTTCTGTCGTGATGGATAGTATAGACTCATTAATTGTAGTGTTGAAAACACAAACCTCAACGTAGTTATGTAGTTGGTATGTAGTTGGTGCATTGGCACAGGAAACTGTTCATGGAAACGTTTCAATAAAACATTTGAATGAATCTCCTTAGCTGATTATTTTGGTTGATGAAACCCAAACTAGATTTCTTGTAGCCATGAATGAGGGTTCTGCAAATCAGGAAAATATTTGGACAGTATATGGGAAGGGACGTGTGATATAATCTGTAACTGTGAAAAAAGCCCAGGGGTTTTATATCTTAATCCGGCCTTACATACTTTTTAAATGACCCAAGCAGTCAAACTAAGTTCATACCTCTTACATTATGATTGCTTTAATTACATTCAGAATCTATATTAGAGAATGAAAATATGGTGCGCATGAATGTCAAGCAAGATAATATATAGAATCTGGATCGGGCATTTCTGGGCACTGCTCCCATGAGTTTTCCACATTTGTTCACGCATTATTGTCTCCAGTGAGTTGTGTCTCGCATACTTTCAAATTCCAAGCCTGTGTTTTAAAAAAGAAATCTGGCAAATTGAATCAAAGCAGTGAGCCTTACAATATCACACCACTCAACTGCCATGTCCATGGCTAGCAATTGAAATGATGTTCGCTGGCTAAAGGCAGTGGCATAGGAACATCTGTATTACTCTACACCCAGCACTCATGTGAAGTACATATATTTCCCTGATAGCATTGTGAATATTGCCAAAGGATGTGGCATCACACATTCATCTGAATGCCATAAAAACTCTAAGCTGGACAGTGCCACTCTAAGGACATGATGGCAGGAAAGGAACAAGACATTTCCAAGAGATGTAATGTCTCAAACAGTTTGAAAGCTGCACTTTTTGTGCACATCAAACCATGTTAAAGTTAACCGCAAGACATTTGGACCTGCCCTGTTACTTTTATGGACATGAAGTGATGTGGACCCTATCCAACACCACACCTGTGATGAACAATGCAGAGGGAGATTACATTTTGGCTGACTTAGGACTATTTCATCCCTGTTGTAGAAGAAAAACTGTTCATATATACACTCACCAAAATGATTATTAGGAACACCTGTTCAATTTCACATTAATGCAATTATCTAATCAACCAATCACATGGCAGTTGCTTCAATGCATTTAGGGGTGTGGTCCCGGTCAAGACAATCTCCTGAACTTCAAACTGAATGTCAGAATGGGAAAGAAAGGTGATTTAAGCAATTTTGAGCGTGGCATGGTTATTGGTGCCAGACGGGCCGAGTATTTCACAATCTGCTCAGTTACTGGGATTTTCACGCACAACCATTTGTAGGGTTTAAAAAGAATGGTGTGAAAAGGGAAAAACATTCAGTATGCGGCAGTCCTGTGGGCGAAAATGCCTTGTCGATACTAGAGGTCAGAGGAGAATGGGCCGACTGATTCAAGCTGATAGAAGAGCAACTTTGACTGAAATAACCACTTGTTACAACCGAGGTATGCAGCAAAGCATTTGTGAAGCCACAACACGCACAACCTTGAGGCTGATGGGCTACAACAGCAGAAGACCCCACCGGGTACCACTCATCTCCACTACAAATAGGAAAAAGAGGCTACAATTTGCAAGAGCTCACCAAAATTGGACAGTTGAAGACTGGAAAAATTTTGCCTGGTCTGATGAGTCTCGATTTCTGTTGAGACATTCAGATGGTAGAGTCAGAATTTGGCGTAAACAGAATGAGAACATGGATCCATCATGCCTTGTTACCACTGTGCAGGCTGGTGGTGGTGGTGTAATGGTGTGGGGGATGTTTTCCTGGCACACTTTAGGCCCCTTAGTGCCAACTGGGCATCGTTTAAATGCCACGGCCTGCCTGAGCATTGTTTCTGACCATGTCCATCCCTTTATGGCCACCATGTACCCATCCTCCGATGGCTACTTCCAGCAGGATAATTCACCATGTCACAAAGCTTGAATCATTTCAGATTGGTTTCTCTACTAAATGGCCCCCACAGTCACCAGATCTCAACCCAATAGAGCATCTTTGGGATTTGGTGGAAGGGGAGCTTCGTGCCCTGGATGTGCATCCCACAAATCTCCGTCAACTGCAAGATGCTATCCTATCAATATGGGCCAACATTTCTAAAGAAGGCTTTCAGCACCTTGTTGAATCAATGCCATGTAGAATTAAGGCAGTTCTGAAGGCGAAAGGGGGTCAAACACAGTATTAGTATGGTGTTCCTAATAATCCTTTAGGTGAGTGTACAAAAGATGAGCCAATTAATCTTGTATGAATCTAAATATAGATGTTTGTACATTATTGGTCATTGTTGTTATTTAAATATGTTCTTATGTTCAAATTAATCAATTTGCTGTCAAATTGCCACAAGCCAGATGAAGGAATTTAAAGAGAATTTAAGTCAAAGGAGATTGTAATGAAATGGGTGATGTAAATGGAACATAGTGTGTACGGACAATAGAAAATGACTTGTCAAGTAACCCTGATGAATAGTTCATCTGGTATGGAGTCTGTTAGCATTCACACTTGTGTTTTCCTTTATTTGCTTGAGTGCACAGTGCAACGTTTCTGTTTAGATGCAATCATTATTTTAGAATGTGTGAAAGTGCAGGGACTGCCTGCATTTTAAAGTGATTTATTTGACTTGAAAAAATTATAGTAGTGTTTAATGTTTATTTGTGAAAAAAAAAAATCCTTTACTCTTAGGCCAAACAAATGTTTGATTATGCATCCAATAGAGAACCTCTGAATGTCCCAGTGCAAAAGACATTCTTGGCAGTACAGTTTTGGACAAACATCATTATGTATGACAGAAGTTTGATCCACACATACAATGTTTGTGAATAAAGCAACACAGTCGATGATAATGAAAAGTCATAGGGTTTCCCATGAGATAAACTACCAAATGGACTAATATAATATATAATATAAAATGGACAAATATAATATATAATACTGAATGGACAAATATAATATGTAATAATGAATGGAAAAATACACTATATAATACCAAAATCAAACATACAAACTTTTGTAGAATTATTCAAATAGACGTTAAATTGAAAGATAAATGTGTCTAGATAATGAGAACAACAAGCTGGCTGAGAGATGGGAGCTTCGGGCCCTCAGATGTTACTGCATTAAAAACAGACATGATTCTGTAGTGGACATCACTGCCATTGTCTGTGGACACAGTATGTTGCAGCATCCACAAATGCAAGTTAAACTCTACCATGCAAAGAGAAAGAAACCAGACGTATACAACATCCAGAAAAGCCAGCGCCTTCTCTGTGCCCGAGTTCATTTTAGATGGTTCATTCAAAGTAGAAAACTGTTTTGTGGTCTGACGAACCAAAATTTGAAGTTATATTCGAGAATCATGGACTCTGCGTTCTCTGGGCAAAAGTTGAGAGGGACCATCCAGCTTCTTATCAGCCTACAGTATAACAGCCAGAATCCATGATGGTATGGGGGTACATTAGTGCACATGGCATGGGTGACTTGCACATCTGTGACGGCACTGTTAATGCTGAACAATATATACAGGTTTTGGGGCAACAAATGCTGTCATCCAGACAACATATTTTCAGGAAAGGCCTTGCTTATTTCAGCAGCACAATGCCAAACCACATTCTTCATGTATTACAACAGTAAAATATTCTTGGTGCTAAACTGGTCCACCTGCAGTCCAGACCTGTCCCCTAGTGAAAACATTTGGTGCTTTATAAAATGACAAATACAGCAACAGAGACCCCGAAATGTTGAGCAGCTGCAATCCTTTATCGAGCACGACTGGGACAACATTCCACTTTCAAAACTACAGCAGTTGGTCTCCTCAGTTCCCAAACACTTACAGATTGTTGTTACAAGAAGCGGTAATGCAACACAATGGTAAACATGCCCCTTTCCCAACATTATTGAAACAAGTTGCTGGCAACATATTCAAATGGGCATATATTTTTCCTAAAATAATAATAACGTTCTCAGTTTCAACATGTGAAATGTTATCTTTGTACTATTTTCAATTAAATATAGGGACAAATTATTTGCATACCATTGCATTCCAAATTTTTGGAAACAAGGTTGTAAAATAATTCTTATATTTTGTGGTTTGTGGGACGCTGTAAGTGTCTGATAAGTGTCTGGCTTGATGCTAATGGGCTGAAGAAATTGGGTTGAATGCTAACATGAGAGCCAAGGAGTCTACATGCTGGAAACGGTTTTGCAAAAAACATGTCCATGTATGAACCCGTAGCAAATGACCTGCGGCTGGAATGGGCTGATAAGAGCATCCCTACTCTATGTTGGGTCTGTGAATCAATATCCACAGTGGAAGCGTCCCAAGAGAATGTTTAGGAGGAGATAGGTTCTGGAGAGCCCTTTAAGATGGTGCACCCTTCACTATTGTGGAATGAACTTGTTTCTAAGATCTGCATTCTGCTACCTCTGTCCAATGAGCAATTATGCGCACACTTTTCCAACCAGGGTCAACTATGTGTTAATACTGTGGGTTAAGTAAGGGTTGGAAATGTCTAATTCATGAATGGATGTTTTTCCCCAGCCAACTCGAGAGACTGCCAAAAGAAAATTCTTCCATGCCCCACTTCAAATAATGATGCCTTCATTATACAAGCAAAAGGGCTGCTTTCTATTTGCCTAAGCACAGGTCTGTAGACAGTGGGAATGTGACTGTTCTAATTGAAGTTTAAGTATAAAGCATCCTGTAAAAGGGTGTAAAAAGGGTCATCAAGGTTAGTAACGTTTTCTTTTCATCACCCTTAATGTTTCAGGAGTATTATACGGTAAGTTATGAACTTATAGAACACTTCCAGAAATCAAGGGTGACTTGTAGTCTGAATCATACAATTTTGTGAACCAAATTGAAGTTATGGTTTATCACATTAATGGTAAAACGACCTGTCCTTTTACATTAGCAAAAGGAAGGAAACAATTGTTGTAATTTTTTGTCACAAAGAGTGTATTTTGGAGCTAGAGGTCTGGTTGAAACTAAGCAAGCACTTCAATGGATTTCCTTTTGTCGCTCAAGGAAGTGAACTTTCAATATTATTCAGAGATATATAGAACTTTTTGGATGCTGTCATGTCCTGGCTATGCCCCTAGCCATCTTTGCGCTGGCTGGGGCCATAGCCAGGACATGGCCTAAATAGGTGGCTCTAGCCACCTCTATGTGCTTTGGTTTCCCCAATTGGAGGCAGGTGTTCGTTATTGCCTCCAATTGGGGAACCTACTTATGTTGAATGTTTGTGCACGTAGTTGTGGTTTATTTTGGT
>JACXGJ010013113.1:0-16811 GCA_016801105.1 Esox niger | reverse complement strand
CTACCTTGGGTAGAATACGCCCTGAACTCCCGGCACCACTCCTCCACAGGGATTTCCCCTTTCCAATGCGTCCTGGGGTATCAGCCGGTCCTGGCTCCCTGGACCCCGAGCCAGACCGGTACCCCTGCGGTGGACGATTGGTTCCGACGGGCAGCGGGCACATGGGAGGCTGTGCAGGCTCGCCTCAGGCTCGCTGTCCATCGCCAAAAGACCTTTGCGGATCGCCACCGCGGGGAGGCCCCGGTCTATCGCCCGGGCGACCGCGTCTGGCTCTCCACCAAGGACCTGCCCCTCCGCCTGCCCTGCCGGAAGCTGAGCCCGCGGTTTGTGGGGTCCTTTAAAGTCCTCAGGAGAGTTAACGAGGTAACATATCGGTTGCGTCTCCCTACCGTCTGACTACCGTATTAACCCCTCGTTCCATGTGTCTCTCCTCAGGCCGATGGTGGCTGGTCCCCTCCAGGGGTGTGAGGTGCGGGAGGTCCCTCCCCCTCCTCTCGACATCGAGGGGGCCCCCAGTACCTCGTGGAGTGGGAGGGGTACGGTCCGGAGGAGCGGAGCTGGATCCCGAGGCGGGATGTGCTGGCTCCCGCCCTTCTACGCGACTTTCATCGCCGTCGCCCGGATCGTCCTGCTCCGCGCCCTCCGGGTCGACCCTGGGGTCGGTGTCGTCGCACGGCTGGAGCCGTGCGTCAGGGGGGGGGTACTGTGACGACCACGCCATCTACTGCCAATCCTCCCCCTGCAGGAGGCGGGCTTCGGCGTTCGACGTCACCAACCTTCTGACACCATCGCCCCATCTCATCAACTCATTGCACCTGTTATCTCGTTTAGCGCACCTGATCATCATTTAGTCATTCCCCTCAGTATATATGTTCCCTCTGCTCCCTTTGTCTTTGTGTGTTATTGTCTCTACGCAGAAGAGCATATGTCAGCTCTATATATATATACATAAAATGAACCTAAACATACCAGCTCCGCAGTCCGCTTCATCCTTCCTTCTAACCGAAAACGCTGACAGCATTTCCTTTCATTAAGGCTTGAGAATGGCCTAAACGAACAGCCGGAGATACAGAAACTTTTTTCACAAACAGCGAAGCACTCTGCAAATTTAAGCTAAACTCTCCGTCAGCTGCAGCCATAAGACAAAATTCTTCTTTTGCTCTTGATAACTTGATTCTTAAATCAACGGCATTTATTGCTCCCAAAAGTTCCACTCCTTGGGAATTTCTTGTGTAACTGGCTCAGATATTAGCCCCTTATTTGCACCCGCTTGAACGGCTGCGGGGTTGAAGGACTACATACATCCTTCTGTTTCTTTGTTAAACAAGCCCCCTGCAAATTGTTTATGTAGTGTGTCTACAGAGTAATTTAGTAAACAGTCCATTATTGCCCTGTAGGGGTAGGTAGAGCTGCTTTTACTGATGAATCGATCTCCTAATATCACGTCTACTTGTGAAAAGATGGTGTCCAGAGGATAATGAGAGCCACCTTGGCATCAGGTGGAATATTACCTATTTTTCTTGGTCACTCTAATGCAAACGTTTAGCAGAGTGTTATTCAGGTCCAAGCATTGCTCACCATGAACGGGTATACAAAAATTCTATAGAGCTGTTCTCTGTAAGAGCCGAGATCGGCATGATGAACATAATTTCCACTATCTATAGAAAATTTTGTCATGGGGGCAGAAAAAAGGTTTCAGTTTTTACTGCTTCAGCTGACATTGTCACGGTCCCGGCCTGCTGGGGCTGTTCCATTCCGTGTTTTCTGTTTGTGAGTTGTCGTGTCCTTGTTTCAGATGATCAGTGTATTTTGTTTACCTGTGTTTTGCCCCCACCTGTTTCTGTTCTCCTTGTTAGTCTGTGTATTTAGTTCAGTCAGTTTCTCCCTGCCTTTTTTGGGGTCATTGTTTGATGTCCATGTTGCCCGTCTATGTTGTTACTGTTTGTTTGCTCCTGCTCCATGTTCGCTCTTCGCCTAGTTTTAGTCTGTTCTGTTTTCTGTAGTGCACGGCATTCAGTTTTGTTTTCGCTGTTGTAATGGTAATTTTCTAAAGTTGAAACGGATACTTATCTTTAACTACAAAAATGGCAGGTAAGACAGAGAAACTCAGTTGCACAATCAAAAGTTTATTCTTGCAAGGAGAGAGTACACAGGTTACAAAGTAACAGTGAATAATCTCTAACTAATACAGGACAATCATCAGTACTTAAAGACAGAAAAGGGGTGTGGTCAGATGTTGGACATCTGTGCTAACTTAACAGAACCCATTTGCTTGGTTCTATTACTACCCAGGTGTCACCCAAGGGTCAGGCTTTCCCCCCCATGGGTAACCTCTTCAATAGTTGAAAAGGACTTGCAGCATCTGGAAAAACAATAGCCAAACCCCCAATGGGTTATACAGATAAGGAGATTTACTAGCAACCCTAAAGTCTGCTGATACGGGGCAAGGATGTCACCTAAGCAAATACCAGATCCCCCTCTCCCACATTCTCTTCCTTCTCTAAACATGGGGACTCAGTCCTTTAATCAGTATGAATACATCAGTGTAAGAAATTTCTCTTACACTGTTTAGTTTTACCCATTAAAGGATTTACCCTGCACCTCTGCGTTTGCCTCCATCTCCCTCCTTGGACTTCTTGCGCCCCTCTTGACATACATTCGATGTAAAAGAGCAATTTATAAAAAATACTTTCACGTATTCCGTTTGCAAACCTCCTGCCTTGGCTCGCTTCTGACTTGCTAATTTTATTTTAACCGCAGTCCTTGATGGACAAAAAACAGACTCTGTCCACCATCAAAAACTTCTGAATCCGGGGTATAGGAATGCAGATCAAGTGATGGTGGTGGTGGCGGTGGTGAAAGCTGTTCAGGTGGAGGGGTAGGAGGCAGCTTAACCGATAAGTAAGAAGGCGGCCTGCTACACTGATCGTTCACACTTGTATCCTATTTCTGGTCTTGGGTATCTGGTGTAAAATATGTTTTAGGGCGGCGCGTAATAGGCATATAGGAGAGAGGTATTTTCTGAAGTTGTGATATGATGCGGGGTATAGGTCACCCTCTGGAGTATTCTGACATCAAGGAGAAGCCATGGTTCTTTGAAAAGGTCTGCTTTAGCCCTATCCTTTTATTGCAGCATAGATCGTTTGGCAGAGGGGGAGGCTTTTTTAACCAATACATATCATTCCTGCAACCATATTCATATTGGCTTTAACTGGATCGTGTTCGTAACTATCGTCTGCAACGAGACATCTTATGTTTAACAACGCTCTGCCATTGTTGACTTTGTGCGTATAGCTCATCAATTCACCGAAACATATCATTTTCCAGATCACACCAGACGCTAACCGGTATCATTACCTCTGAAATGTAACTATCTTTCCATCGCTTATGTTCCTCATGAGGGAAGAAAGCTCAACAAACCTGGATGGAAGTAAATTTTTCCTTCTGATTTTTTCCTTGTGCTGCATTGTCTCCGTGAAGCTCGGTACACCTTCGCAATTGATCTCCAAACTAGTGTCGATAGTACTTGACTTCATTTTATGATACCACAAGGCGTAATACTTCCCAGTCAGTGATTTTGTACTCCACAACACAGGTGTCGTTTGTATATTCAGATCCCATGGCTAAAATGTATTACTTTATTTTAGAAACAGGATAATCAAACGCAAAGCCGACCATTTTTCCATTTACCATGTTATGCTGATCCATCAGCTGCTTAAACTGAGGTATTTGAGTTCTATACACATTAAGAAAACACTTCTTTGGCGCATCAAATATTTCTGGAAAGTATCTATTACCTATTTCGTAAGTCACGGTTGTCACTGGTGTATCACACTAACCACAGATGCCATCTTGATTCTTATACTGAGTAAAAACTATTTAAACTGCAAACCCGGAGAAGTTTAACTCTTATTTATTGGTAACTCCCTACACAGAGAAGGACGGGAGACCCTGGAAAAACAACTGTCCAAATAATAACACCCACCCTCAGACCTTCTCTAACTGGACATGTAACCCCCTGGAAAAACACAACTGTTAACAAGCAAGGGGACAAAATTATTAACAAACATAAAAAAAACAGTTCCCATAGTCCTTTTGACCTAACCCCTCTCATCCCACAGAAGCACCTGCTATAGCTCTCCCTCTCTGACCGGATAGGGACCCCACCAGAAAAACAAATGCTACTTTCTGGTCATAAATCATAAAATAATTTATATACTCACACATATGCGGCTGTTAAAACAATCAATCAAACGTTGACAAGCACCGAATCCTATCTTCTCCTCAAGTCTAATATCAATTGCAACAGTACGAAGGGCGAACATTTCAGCTGACTGCAATTTCAGACTTTCAGAGGCCTCCAAAGAGCTTGCCATACAAACAACTTCTCTTGCCAACATGGCGGTGCCATAGGAAGGGAATGCAATCGCAACAAGACATTCAATTTCAGTGATTGCTCGAGTATGTCGTGTTTTATAGGGACAATCAGTATTCAGTGTCACATGTGGAATTACATAACCCAAATAACATGATCCTCGCCATATGTAAGCATAAAATACAGTTTCAGTACCATTATTGAGGGTTATATTAGCATACATCAAACAGTCAGGAATAGTAGTACCATCACAAATAGAAAGGTCTGCTGTCTGGTTGCAATAATTTTGGCCTACAGACACAAAAGCATTAGAATATTGTTCCATTAGACTTTTGGATTGTTATCGCTATATACACAACCATCCCGTAGGTAGATTAGTAATTACTATATGTGGCGGATGACACCAGACGTCAGCACTGTTCCTATTGAAGGCTGGCATATAACTATAATGCCATGATTTCACAGACACACCTAAAGATGTTACATGGTCCTGGATGGAAATACATCCATATCGATTAGGTTCCCTCCAGCAGGGGTCAGAAGCATTTGGTCGGCGAGAATGCAAGTAGCTGTCATTAACACCCCAATATTTGTATATAGAAAATGTTAACCAACTGAGGTCTCTCCAGATACCTAACATATCAGACTGATTTAATGGAATTCCTAAGGGAATACCTCCATTAGCGGTGAACAGGGTAGCAGTGAAATTCAACAACTACTCTGGTTATTCATTCTGGCAAATCGAAGGGAGAGGGCTAAATAAATATTAATACCATGATGACCATCCTCATGTCTATGTTTGGGACTAGAGCACCACACCTTAACATGTTGTGGCAATTTCTTAACTAATGTATTTTAGAGACATGTTTGCTTATCTATTACATAGTATGTAACTCAGGTCATTGGTTTTGACATGCATCTGTATTGTCAGACAATCATTAGGTTCTCTGACCGTCTGCTCAACTGGCTAAACCATTAAGCGTATCTGTCCTTTGTTCCTTAGGTATGTGATTGTTGGGGGAAGGTAGGGGCAGTTGTCCCTTTAGCTAAACACAACAGTGAACATAATGGCAGGAAGGATAAGGTGGGGGGACAACCCTCCCACCTGTGTGACCTAAGATTGATGGGTAGCATCTTGCCACACCCCTTTTAACAATAATAAATACGAGCTGTTCATGTAATTTACTTTAGAGGCTCCTCGAATGATTATTCTGTAAGTGTTTGACGCGTCTCTCTATTTGCAAATAAACTGCTAATTGTGCCAAGAGAATTTTGTCTCTGTCTTACTCCTTTGAGTGTCTATCGATGAAATTGTCATCACAACCACCAGAAAAAACAGAAGAAATTACCTTGAACATAGGGATCCATATATCTCTATAGTCTAAGAATCCACTGTCCTAGTGGTTAACTACTTCCTAATTGGTATTTAGTCCAACACAAATAACAATCACTATTGTTGTAATTGGCACATAACAATAGTGAATAATTTTTTCTGTCTGTTGGTCAGTTAGGTTGATCTTGACGCTGATCCCGTACGTCACTTTATCTTTGTAGAGTAGAAACAGACCAGGATACAGTTTGTGTTGTCATAGGGTCAGCTGGATAATCTGCCTAACCTGCAAAAAGAACAAAAAAGTGAGAGTATGGGTGTTTCTTTGAAAAGGTAGATACTGCCTCAATTTTGATCAATTACATTTGCAGTGGTTGCATAAAAATTTATCAGATTCTGATCTCTTTCTAATGCATCTAGGTTCCTGAGATATATCCCTCGTTGCCTATTGCGACCGGTTCTGTTGTTTCAAGGCTCTGCTCTTCGTCATGTTGTACTACCTTGCAATGAGTAACATGTATCCACCTTGATTTACCCTGTACCTTCATTGCTGATTTAGTGACAACTTGGTAAGGACCTTCCCACTTTGATACTAATATCTCTGTAAGGTGTTTCTTTATCAATACCCATTGCCCTTGCACTACATCATGTCCCCACTCGGGGGTTGTTCCCCACGCTTCCTTGACCTGTCTGTCTGCCTCTGCTACTGATTCAGACAGTTGCATACAGTAATTAAGCATAGTATCACTCATGTGTGTATCTGCTTTTCTCAGGTCGAACGTGCCTGGTAGGCCGGGCTGAGACAACCTCAAATGGACTTAAACCTGTCTTGTTGTGTGTAAGTATTTTATGTAGGGTATATTGTGTCACTTTGGTGATTTATGACCGTGGGGGCCGGGACTTCCAGATTGATTTGACAGGTGGGTGGTGTGGAAGATGGAAAATGTTCACGATTTATTAAATTAAAAACTTCTCAGTCATTCGTGTATCAGTTGATTATTTCAAGTTTAATTACGTGGATCCACGGGAACAATCATCACAACATTACAAAAGATGAACAGAGTAATGTCATGACAAACAGCTCTGCATTACATTATTGCTTTCTCCTCTTTATACAACACCTTGTCAGTTCCTGAAAATATTATCTCTTATGCTATAAGATACATTGTTAGATAGAACTCTACATTGTCATGGCAACCAAAGTTCTAGGTCATAGTTAACAAACATCCTGATCTGAGCTAACCCTGGTCTCTGTCCTCCCCAAATGGAAGAATCAGAGGAGACACAGGCAACTTCACCTTGGAGCCATCTGTACAGGGCCATAGATAAGATAGGTTTGAGGCCTGGCGCCTTCAGTTGTAGCCATAATAACAGGGCATGCTGACCTAGGTCTTCTTCTATATGTGGCAACCATGAACAGTCTAAGCAAACATATGCCTAGTCTAAAACAGTCAATTTATTATAGTTAATTTGCAGAATAATGGATAAATCAGGATATGATAATAAATTAATTCTTAACAATTCTGTCAGGACTGAGGGTAGGGACCCAAGCATGGACTGGGAGAGAGACTATCAGGCAGAGTAGTCGGGGACGGGCCGGAAGGTCGATTCACGAGCGGGCGACAGTAGTACAGGCAGGGAGCAGGCAGAGTACTCGGAGACAATCGAGGGATCAGAACACTGTCGGGCCGCTGACGTACAGGCAGGGAGCAGGCAGAATCGCCGGGGACAGGCAGTAGGTCGATACACGGGAAGTCTGTACGTAGGAGTGTGAATCGCGAGAAAAGGTAAGCTAGCATAAACCATGATCTGGCAGGGAACAGACCACAGTCTGCGTGATCGTGAAGGCGGGGATGTGACAAATTCCTTCCTTTTGTCCAATTAGGGACCATAAAACAAATAAGTGCATTCCAGAAATAAAATGCATAATTGTTATTTTATATCCGTATTGATTTTTTTAATGCAAAAGCACCTGGTCTTAAGGATCAGAAGGTAACAGTTACTTTTTAATGAGTTACAACAGAATCAACACTGATGATAAAGTCAGTTGTTAGTTATGGTTATAAAGATCATTGTTCAATTCATACAAAGTGTGGATCTTCTTCCTCCGGGGTCCATCGATCGATCATTGTAGTCACAAGGGCGGGTTTGTGGAGTATTTTTCTATAAAATGCATAAATAACCTTATACTTATGAAAATATGAATGTGCAATGTTCTGTATAATCACGTAGTTTTATTATAAACATATTAATGTGGAATACACACTCACAGTAAATGACTTCTGGGATAGGACAAATTACACATACAGACAATTTCCATGGTCATCATAATATATGTGTCTTATGCTGAGAGATAGGCATGAGCAGGCACTTACCTTGAGCCCAGAGAGGGGTATTTCTAAAGTTTACTGCCTTTGTATCCACTGTTGGGGTGTTCTGAGTGTGGCCCATGAGCTGGTCATAAAGCATACTCTGTGATAAGAGATGACCTGAGTGAGGCCCATGAGCTTAACGTAACACTTACTTTGTGGACAATGACTGACATGACCCAAGTATGAAACATGAGGAGGATGTGAATTACTGTCGCAAATTACAAGTATTCAGGGAGGTAGAAGATGAGAAGCGCACCCCACCTGGGGGGGTTGCCAACCAGACAATATCAGGTGGAGTGTGTGAAAGTTCTGTATAAAAGCCATCGTCTGGACTCAGAACATTGGGGGTGTATCTACAGAAGGATCTGGCTTTAATGTCTGTCATTATTGTATGATTTTTATTAAAGTCTATTGGATTCACCAAGTCCTGAGTTGAAGTGCATTTGTTTTTAGTAAAGAGGGGTCGATTTTCCACGACAGGTTCTGCCATACTGGGCCAAGGGCCCTTCTGGGTTTGATGTATACCACCGTGATAACTCCAGGTTAACTATGTATGTCATTTACCTAAGCATGGACTTGTGAGGCAGTCAGCATACAGTGGGGCAAAAAAGTATTTAGTCAGCCACCAATTGTGCAAGTTCTCACACTTATAAAGAAGAGAGAGACCTGTGATTTTCATCATTGGTACACTTCAACTATGAGATACAAAATGAGAAAAAAATCAAGAGAATCACATTGTAGGATTTTTTTATGCATTTATTGGTTGAAGTGTGCCTATGATGAAAATTACAGGCCTCTCTAATCTTTTTAAGTGGTAGAACTTGCACAATTGGTGGCTGAATAAATACTTTTTTTCCCCACTGTATGTGAGCATCAGTATATCAGTATCTGTTGATCAGTTTTAACTTTGGGATCTTTGCCAAACTGATTACTCTTGTAACATAATGTGTTCAGGGCTACTTGACAACAGGCATGTAGGAGGTGTGCTAACAGGCCTATGGCCACCATGACTATAATGATAACACCAATCCATTCAAAGACTACCCAACAATACTGACCCCATAGTTCAGCCATCCAAGAGAGAGGTCCTTATGTTATCATTAAGGGCCTGGTGGGAAACTTGAATCATTTCATTAACTAGGTCAGAAACCGTGGAGTTGTAATCTGGTAAAAATGTACAGCATTCCTGTCCGATCAGAGCACAGGTTCCTCCCTGGGCGGCCAACAAATAGTCTAAAGCTGCCCTGTTCTGAAGAGCAAGCAAGCGTAAAGCTCCCAGCTCTTGAGCGATCAGATTACTGGCCCTAGCGGTCATATTAGCAAGATGTTCTACCTCCAAAGCCAAATCACGCACCTGATCCAAGGACTGCATCACACTGTTACAAGGGCAATAGCGTGCCCATCGTTCGGTGTGATGCAGTCCTTGGATCAGGTGCATGATTTGGCTTTGGAGGTAGAGCATCTTGCTAATATGACTGCTAGGGCCAGTAATCTGATGGTATATGATGTGTCTGTTGTTTCATTGTCAATGCTTGTACTGTACCAAATGGAAACATAGGTAGAAAATCATTCATTAATAAGTTAAAGAACAAAAGAAAAAAAAGATTAACTGAATTTTTTATAACAAATAATGATTATTTAAGAGACTCCTAAACATATAGACTAGCCAATTTGAGGTTTTCCAGTATTCTGTTATACATGAGGGAGCTGACTGGTTGTCAACTAATGCATATGATAGGGCAGGTGTGCGTTTCCTGATATTCCAGAAATATCTAATTCAAGTCTTACATAATTCGAGTATCCCAACAACTTTTCGTTAGGGAGCTGACTGGTTATCAACTAATGCATATGATAGGGCAGGTGTGCGTTTGCTGATACTCCAGAGAAATACTTATTGTTGGTCAAGGGTGTAGGACTTTGGGTCGCAATAGCCAAACCAGGGCCGGTCCTAAATCCGGAGAAATAAAAAAACACTAGGGGAGCGGCTAAAATCTCTATACTGTTAAGAGGTGTTTGAATGGCCGGCATCGAATGGGTGTTTGGGTGCGAGCGAATGTCATTAATTAGCTTGTGTATTGTGTGGTAGAGGACGGACCAGGAGCAGGCAGGGGTAGCAGGTCTGTGTACTCTTTTTAATATGTAAACAAACACAAAACAACAGAACAGAAAACCACAGAGTACTAAGGCATACCGCTAAGAGAAACACACTCACCAAATACATCTGCAGACATGGAACAATGACTAACAACTGAGGGGAGCAGAGGAGAAACATTTAGACACATACTAAAGGATTGATTGGGACCTGGTGTGAACAATGATTGACAAGACAAGACAAATGAATGGGACCGGGATGAGTTCATGGCTGTTGGTGAACCGGAGAATGCGGGAGATGGCGGACCAATCCGTCACCTCACCGTCACAGCGAATAAGCCAAAACTACATATATCGAGACTGGATGTGTATGTGAAAGTGATCGAATGCTTAATAAAATGGATGGTTGGGTGGTTTTCCTTATTACCACACCACTACACTTGGGTTCTCTATTTTCGATATGTTTTGATCTGTGTTCTGATGAAAATCATAGCAAAAGGTGTATGCTACGAGTACACAACAAGTTATTATATATATACATATATGTGTGATATCTGTTAATGTTTTTGGCCTGTGACCACATAGTCGGACATTCCAATGATGTCATGGCTCTCTATTCTTTTTGGCGCCACTGTGGCTATTTAAAGAAGGTTCAGCATAAACGACAAACACAGTGAATATTGGACGTGCTATATATATTTTGCAATTACTAGGAGAGGGATTCCTCCCTTATTGCAAATTGTGAATATTTTTGGATTCTTCCTCTGAAATCTCCAAATAAACACTCAGGTGGCAAGAGCCATACTTATGCTACATATGCTGGTGATTTCAACTCAGACACAGATTACTTTTATTGACTTTTTCCTTAATTTTAACAAATTTTTGGGGTTTAATGGGAAACGCTATTCAACTCGCCTTAGCCTGTACAGTCTTTGTCACTAGCTCTCCTATCTAGGTCTTATCTAGTCATCCCAGCTTAACACTGGAGGGTTTTGTTTAAAAATAGTTCAGTGGCCAAAAAAAATGTACAGTGAGGGTTATTTTTCCTATATCTTTGAAATACAAAGGGTACAGTCAGACCACCCAGACAAAATACAAATAGACACTTGTTCTGTAATTTATCAAACCGGGGAAACCTATTGGACAGATAATCCCAAATTGTTGCAGATAAGCCAAATAAGCCAAATAAGTAACGATTACTTAAATTAAAAACATAGGCAAAGATGTGCCTGTCGCTTTCTAAGCAGGAAAAT
This sequence comes from Esox niger, assembly GCA_016801105.1. Taxonomy (NCBI): domain Eukaryota; kingdom Metazoa; phylum Chordata; class Actinopteri; order Esociformes; family Esocidae; genus Esox; species Esox niger. Next base: position 5,390 of record JACXGJ010013113.1, on the reverse strand, counting down.
TCAAAAGCCTTAAAAATCCAACAACAATATATAAAAATATATAGAGATAAATATAGGAACTTGACTTTGAATCCTGTTCAAATTATCATTATAATGGATACCCAAGATAAAGACAGAGGATAAAAACTGAAAAGAGGGTCAAGACCCCTGTGACGGTGAGGTGGCCCGTCCTCTCCACCACTACACCCCAGCTTATGACAACCCCTGCTGAATACATGCTGAAACTCCATGGTAAAGAGGCGGTTGCATACATTGCAGAATGGTGTGACATGACAAAATTCAGCGTTAACCATTTCCCACCACTAGGCGCTTTTGACTCTGTAATATTGACCGAGGTCCATGGAGCTATATCTCGTAGAAGCCATGAACGAGGCCTGCTTAATAAAATGAAAACCAAAAGAATTTGGCTTCCTATTGCGGTATGGAGGGAAGCAGCTAAAAAGGTTAATACACAGGGAGCCATGTTATCCCCTGTGGATGAACTAGCCCATGCAGCATTAGCCTCAGGGGCAATAGAGGATGGCCAGACCCCGGCTGACACTACATCAGCAGACAGCACTACATCTTCTGCAAATAGCTCCCGGCCCCCACCACAATGTACCGGTTTACCAACGTCCACGGTCAAAGACGCCCCCCTTAGTCACGAGGATTCCCCGACGAAGACCTGATTCAATTGACCCCAAAAAGACAGAGCAAAATAAGACTCCACCGACAGCTGCGAAGGAGACCTCCCTCCGACAGCTGCACCAACGACTCTGACGAAGACCTTGTGGAACTAAACCCCAAAACAAGTGCATAGCTGCCATCTCAGAAAACTTTGTTACAGGATACTGGCAGAAACGCCAACTATCAAGGAAGAGCTCACTTCGAGACAGAACGCCAGCCTTTCCCTACCAACCTCATGATCAACTATACAGTGGGTGAGTGAATGATCAAACAAGGGTCACAATCTCAATCCACAGCGTATACCTCAATCTGCCCTTGGCAGGCGGCCACAGAGATCAGTTGAGCCCAGGTACCCATGTTTTTGTTTCAAATAATAAAATGATGAACAAATCCTTGCTCCTCTAGTGTCATTTCCAACAGCAACAGGAAGACCAGCAGACGTTCATCGACCCTGGGGCTTTAAAGATTTGAAAACCATTGCCGCCGACATTCCCTCCATCCACAAGGACTTTGAATCCTGGATAAAAGAGGTAAATGAAAAATATTATGGTATGGTTTTGAATTCTGAAGACATTGTTCCCCTGGCCAGATCACTACTAAGCACCGCCTGGGAGAAGGTGGCAACACAGTGATTTAGAAAACATTTACAATTTAGACCAGTTAATTTGCAGAATAATGGATAAATAAGGACATGGTAATTAATTTTTTACACCTTCCTGCGGCGACCTCCTCTTCATCCTCCTCCGAGGAAGAGGTTGAACAACTCTGCGCACGGTCAGCCGAACAGGAGAGAACAGTTCTGGATGTGGGCCAAGCTGTAGCCCGGCCCGGGGCGGCGCCCGGGATAGTAGAAACCGTTCCAGCGGTTGAAGGTGGTGAAGCCATTCTTGGCTTTGTAGATATCACCAATCACATAATTAAACGTTGCTCATGAAGAAAAAAGGGAGGCTGAGTTTGGTGAGACCTCTTATAGCAATGGGGCAGATGGCCATGAGTAAGGTGATTTGCATGTTTGAATTTTCAGTGACTGCCAATTGGGCAGAGGGGTAAGCCAAATGGAGCGCAGCCCCTATGGGCAAAGCTTCATGAAATAGAACTTGATATGCAGCGTTTATGCAAATGTTGTTGTTGTTTGGGCTAATGCTGTTGTGTTCTCGACTAATGATGTTGTGGTGTGGCCCAATGTTGTGTTGTGAGTTAATGCTGTTGTGTTGTTGGTAGTTTATTGTTTTCTGAAATACAGCATTTTTCTATATGTTTCATTTTTTTATGTTGTTTTGTTTGCATCGCTTGTAGTGTTTTGCACCCGTGGGCCACCGTAGTTTAGTGATTATTAGAGTTATACAAATGTTAACTAGCATGTCATTAATCATAATTTCTGAAATGTCAGTGGAAATATTATTTTCAGTTAGTCGGTTAGCAACGTCTACAAAAAAATACACCCCCGTCCATTATCAGCCACTCTCCCCTATTATCGGCCATCTTACTATTTTGTTCAATATTGTTTAATTTCCTTTAAATTTGTGTTACAAATGACAGATCAAAGTTTGTTCTTAAGTGTTTACTAGAAGGTTTAACTGCCTTTCATGTCTTCTGTTGAAGAGGATAAAAAGACTGATCACTCATGATGGTGTCTGTACTGCATTTTTTTCACGATTTGCAACTTATCTAAAAAATGCCCATAGGCCCTACATTTCCTTTTTTTATGTCTCCAAAAATGTATTTTACCACCATACATCTCTATAAAAAATGGCGGTGAGCTGGATGAAGAGGTATATTTAATAGCAAAATGTACCGTTATTTTCCAGTGCATTTAAACTTTGAACTTTAGTGGATTTAGTTCTCCATTGCCCTTGCAAACACAATACCTCTTCATTAGGCTTAGATGATCATAGGCTGAGTTGACATTGCCAACTACAGTATTGGAAGGCAGAGATTGTACACAAATTACGCTATTACTTTCGACATCAAACTGAATAATTTAGCAATATCAGTTTAAAGGCCAGGCTAGATGTACTCTAACGTAACTAAGCCATGCACCTATTAAAATAACATTGTAAATTGAACGCTTCTGTCCCTCACTCAAAACTTTCCTTTTCAACTTTTTTGGAAAGGAAAGAGAAAGGTTCAGTGGCGTCTTAATTTTTTCTGAAGCTGTAGATTAGGCCTACTTTGAAATTGCTTTCAAAAGTAATTTAAGCCCGACGCGGTTATATATCATTAGCAGTTCACACTAGACTTTTCGACAGCCAATATGGCCATAAAAATTCTAGAATTGCGGTCATATAGAAGAGCTACCGGACACACAGTTCTGGAAAAAATTAATAGACCACTGCTAAATTATCGTTTCCTCTGGTTTAATATTCATTTGTATGGGTTAAGTCAAATTAAAATGTTCGTTTTATTCTATAAACGACTGACAACATTGCTCCCAAATAAAAATATTGTTATTTAGAGTATTTATTTGTAGAAAATAACAACCGGTCAAAACAAATTCATATTATTTTTTCCACAACAAAATACTAATGTTTTAACTTAGGAAGAGTTCAGAAATCAATATTTGTTGGAATAACCCCGATTTTTATCACATTTTTCATGCGTTTGCCATGCTCTCCACCAGTCTGTCGTGTTGCTGTTGGGTGACTTTATGCCACTCCTGGCACAGAACTTCAGGTAGCTCGGCTTTGTTTGATAGATTGTGCCCATCCACCACCCTCTTGATCAAATTACAGAGGTTTTTAATCAGGTTCAAGTCTGGAGGTTGGGCCTTGTACTTGGCTAGATTCATGCGTCTTTCACAAAGACATATCTGCCCGATTCCAGCCCAGATCATCACTGATCCTCCACCAAATTTCACAGTGGGTGTGAGACACTGTGGCTTGTAGGCCTTTCCAGGTCTCCGTCTAACCATTAGACAACAAGATGTTGGGAAAATCTGAAAATTTGACTCGCCAGAGAAGATGACCATACTCCATTCCTCTACAGTTCAATCCTTATAGTCTTTTGCAAACTTCAGCCTGGCTCTTTGCTTCTCATTAATATCGAGCTTTTTTCTAGCTTTGCACCACATCAGTCCAGCCCTGAAGGATCCTGTTCCGAACAGTCCTCATTGCACACTTTACCCCAGCTGCTGTTTGCCATTCTTTTTGTTGGTCACTTGATATCATCCTACAGTTGTAGAGTGACATTCGAATGAGATGACGGTCATCTCGGTCAGTGGACAGTCGTTTTCGCGCTCTGCCAGTCTGTAGGTTTGTTGTCCCTAATGTCTGTTGCTTGACCTTGTTCTTATGAACCGCCATGTTTAAATTTTGAGGATGGAATTAATCAGATGCTCACTGTATCGCTCTTCCAGTTGAACCCTTCTTTTCCTCTGTCATAGCGTTTCTTTTCAACCTGTCATGCTGAACAGTAATTTTTTATTCAAATTATTTGTAATTATTTGTAATTTCCAGCCATATTTCCTAATTTGATAATGCACATTGAAATTTATAGATATGAATATATGTGGACCCATTACATATTAAACGTTGAAACATGTTTTGTAAGGAAGGTTATTTCTAATAATTATGTTTTCTGTGGTCTTGCTGGCCTCAGTGGCAGCCATCGCTTGTTCTATTTTCAAACCAGCCCAGGGATGTCTGCTACGCTTTCAACATTTCTGAGTTATATGCTGGAGCTGTTGAGGGAATATGCAGCTTTTGAAACTGGCAAAATGCTTAGTCACATAACCACTCATAACACTCAGTAGCCTAATGTCTTCTTGTGGAGGCTCACTGTTGTCTTGACAATAGATTATATAGTTCACCCAAGATTAGGTTTGTCAATATGCTATTAATCTATTTATTTATACAATTGGCATATTTCCCACCAGACATTTTGGCCGTTGATATTTTCTGTCAACTACTACACTTGATAACGCAAAAAGTAAAATCTGTCGTGAACAGAAAAATCGATTGAACAACTCTTTTAAACTGACAAGCTACATTTTCTTTTAAACTGACAAGCTTTGAACATTGAGTGTCAAATAAAAAGTTAACCAAATCTGTCACAGACAATATTTGAAAAACAGTGAAAAGGAGTGAGAATAGAAGTATGGCCCAGCAGTAGGCCTATAAAAGATGACATAGCTGTGCAATGTTCTGTTAAATTTATGTGTACGCTTTACACTTGACACAAACACGTTTGGAACATTGGCTTTTTTTATGGGGGTGCCCCAGTGTTCGATTCAAGGACGGACACTGTTCTCTCTGTATATCAATGATGTTGCTCTTGCTACTGGGGACTTGCAGATCCTCCTTTATGCAGATGACTAAGAGGTGTGGAAAATATTGCATTGCTAGATGTAGCACCCCATTCTCCATAATTAGACAGGTTTGTCTTATTCTACACACTCCTGAACATTTCCCTCCATTGCTTTCTCTATGGAACATTCAATAGTTTTTAAGCAATGAGTCATATTCAATTTTAACCTTGGAATGTGTTTTATTACCCAGTTAAAATTGAAATTACTTTTCAATATAATAACATTTTCATTGTTGTCAATGTTTTGAGAGGTAGGTTTGCCTACATGTTCATGACCCGGAAGTGTTTCTTTTATGTTACTCACAAGACGCTGATCGGAAGTCGACATTACAACATGGCTGCCTCCTGTGAGCAAAGAGCAACGTGATTATTTTCTGTATAATCCATTGCTGAATTGGGATACGATCTATAGAGTTCGA